>JANUFV010119341.1:2227-15721 GCA_024757865.1 Epizoanthus scotinus | reverse complement strand
TCTTGGACAACCTCTTCCTCCACTGACTTTTGGATAACCTCTTCCTCTGAATCTTGTACAACCTCTTTTTCTGAAACTTGGACAACCTCTTCCTTCACTGAATCTTGGACAACCTCTTCCTCAACTGACTCTTGGACAACCTCTTTCTTCACTGGCTCTTGTACAACCTCTTTTCTGAATCTTGGACAACCTCTTCCTCCACTGACTCTTGGACAACCTCTTTCTCCACTGGCTCTTGTACAACCTCTTTTCTGAATCTTGGACAACCTCTTCCCCCACTGAATCTTGGACAACCTCTTCCCCCACTGACTCTTGGACAACCTCTTTCTCCACTGGCTCTTGTACAACCTCTTTTCTGAATCTTGGACAACCTCTTCCCCCACTGAATCTTGGACAACCTCTTCCCCCACTGACTCTTGGACAACCTCTTTCTCCACTGGCTCTTGTACAACCTCTTTTCTGAATCTTGGACAACTTCTTCCTCCACTGACTTTTAACTGAACATATACCCAACATGCAATTTGCGCTTTATAAATGCTAATTATTATTATTATCTTCCTCCACTGACTTTGTATTTGACAACCTCTCCCTTCCATCAACTTTTAATTGGACAAAGTCGTCCCCCATTGACTCTTTGACTGGCGTTTGGGCATTCAGTACTTGTTATTAACTCAAACATGAAGACACCTGCACTTGAATAACCGTCCTTTTGGAACCCCAATACAGAACATGTACTTGGATTTTCGTTATTTCTTTCTGTACATTCTTTATCAAAACCAGTTGGGAGAATTTGATGATTTACCAAGGTCTAGATGATCAGTACAGTTATTCTCATAATCAAACTACTATTTTGTACATGATATTGTATGGAGAAGTTAAGCGTTGATAACTTTACATTGAGTTAAATTATTCCCTGGGTAAAACTGACCAACAACGCAGCAATTCAGATATATTGTGTCCTTTCTCTGTAAAACAGCATAGAACTGAACCGAATCTCAGTCCATGCTAAAAATATCAAAAACATCTATTTGATCCATAGTTGCAATTTGATTATTTGATTTTACGATGATGTATTCATCTTTTTTGAAATTCCCTTGCTTACAGCAATTAGAAGAAACAAGGTGATAAGTGAGTTTAATAATTTGACGAAGAGTTTTCACTGATTGATAACTTAATACTCAATAAATCTGAAATATATTCAATAGTGTTCATTCGATTGATTATTACTTTACATTAGACAACTCTGGAGAGATATCAGATTGACAATGCTGTTATATTCTATACATTATAGTTTACAATTATGATCAGAATTCGAAGAAGAAAGACATCCCTAAAAGAGATGAACGGAAAAAGGTTCGGGATTATAAGTTACAACTGAAAACCAAAAATATTATGCAGCTCTAATAATCTTGATCTTTGAACGCGGGCACTGAACTCAAGTTTGACGAAGTCACAATCTATTTCCAGAGATCTATTCCACCCTGTATTTTAGCTCCAAATATGGGGTTTGTTTTATAGAATATTTTTTTATCAAGTTTTAAAAGTTGCATATTTGATGACAATTAACCCGCATATTCACAAAAAAATTAGTATTTGGCCCAAAGCTATCCACTTTTTAATTATCCTCACAATCTATAAACTTTTAATTCTAATTTCCCTGAAGTAACGATTACTCTCTGGAACCCATGCAGTGATTTGTTCCAAAAATATAATAAATTAAAACCCAGTAGTAATGAATATCAAATGTATAGTCATAACAACACTTACGTATGCAGTTGGCACAAACCAAAAAACCTTTTTCAAACGATAAGACAAGTAATTACACATCTAAAGTAATATTAATTATCGCGGCAGCTGGATTCAGCCATTACAGTGATTACAAATCGAAGAACCATCCAACACAAGACTATATGTAGCAAAACACATCTATTTGTATTTGAGACGACTGTGCCAATTATTGGGAATTTTGCCGTGTAGACGAGCACAGAATCGAAACAATAAAATGGTGTCCTGTGATTGGTTAGGTTCAGTTTTACGGTCAGGTGACCCATTGTTTTTCCTCTGTGTCGTCTATACAGAATGCTTACCCAATTATCTACCTCAAATTTAGACTAAACTTTTTCGACACCTATGGACTTGATTACTACTTGACGTATGATGTATGAAATTTACAGGAAGGTCGCACAATATTTCAGGAATAGAAAGTTTAAATTTGAAAAGATATAAATTGATTATCAAACATTGAACAAAAAAGCCCATCAACAGGAAAAGAGTCTAATGGGTTGACCATATTTGGATATTTAGAGTGCAAATTTCCAGTTCAATTTTGAAACGGTGTTTGAAAATTATGATGAAAAGTGTTGCCATTATTGTTGACAAAAGAACCATTAATGAGTCACTGTTACCATAGCAACATGACAAGATTAACCCATGTCAGTTTAAAAGTGAAAGTGGAAAACAGTTTAGAAAATATCAGCATGTTCTAGACTGTGCAGTAAATCTAGAAATCTGCATTCATTAAAGGCCATTTTCACCCAAGATGCTTTGCGAGCGTTTGTTATTGTCTAAATCTCATCGACATTACAGTGTGTCTTGATTGTCACAGTCCACACGAGGTTTATGCTCTTGTTTATTGGAGTAACAAAAAAAATAACATTAAAACCTATTTCGAAAGAGTAATTATAAGTAGCTGTAGCAAACATTATTTTCCATTTTCCAAGTCTATTTGCAATATTATACATTTTAATCTCAATGCTGGACTCTCTCGTCAGTTCGACGAATGAGTATTATGTCAGTTGTGGCTCTTTATGTGGATGGCTAGTCCAGCCTTGGACTTGTAGATTTTGTTGCAGGTGCTGCATGCTAGGTTTTTGTCTGGTGCTCCATCATGAGTGCGCTGATGTGACAGGAGGTTGGTTGCAGGTGCTGCATGCTAGATTTCTGTCTGGTGCTCCATCATGAGTGCGCTGATGTGACAGGAGGCCAAGTTTGAACGGCAAGCACGGCCACATGATGTGCACATGAAAGGAGTCAGCGTTGGATGATTTGCTGATGTGCTAGCTTTGCGTTTTTCCCGTTTATGGCATAGGATATCAATACGCTGACGTTCAAAGTTCTGTACTGCTGTGTGACATGTGTGCTTCAAACTCAATACATGTATACAAACAGACGTTTTCTCGGCATGCGTTCGAGATGAACTTATTCGTTCAAAAGTATATGGGATCACAATATAGAGGACTTGTACACCGTGAGCGAACAGTGGCAACCAAAATAGAAAAAAAAATTTATCGCGAAAATATAAAGAAGTCATCTGGCTGGCACTTGACCGAATATCACATTTGACCGAAACATAACCAACAACAAAATTTTAAAATATCCTTCCAATTTCTTGCTCAAACTAGAACTGTAGCTTCGTGAAAACCCTTCTTAGCTTTTAAAAAATCTTCAGTTTCTTTTGAAGAATGCATCAAACATGCGCTGATGGAGAAGTTTTGAGGTCACATCGAATACATGACATTCCCTACAGTTCTGCACATGCATGAATAACTGTTTTTGAAATTTCTAACACTGGCGCACTGTTAAATCTAAGAAACAACATATAATATGTTCGCATGCGGCTGTTTATACAACAGCTAATCACTCATTTGCATAATGATCAGGCCAGGCCAATGACACATTCAGTTGTCACTCAACTTGTGTGGAGTTAACATCTCTATCAATAAAACCAAGTTTCAAACACAGCTCAGATCTTGATACTTAAAATCGCCAACTCTAAGAAAAGAGTTTGTGAAATCCAAAAGTTGGTCGATACAATAGATCAAAAGTTAAAAGAGGTGATAGGATTTGTAAAGTGTGTTGGTCAAACTCAGTAGAAGATGAACGTCATTTTCTCTTTTCGTGCCAAGCTTACCAGCAACAACAAAACACAAATTAATCAATAAAATGAAAAATATATTGGCAACAATACCCACAGATGAGGACAAATTGTTACAATGCATCTTTCTAACAGAAAATAGTGATATAACGTTCGTTATACAGCAAAGTTCATTAATGAATGCTTATTAGTAAGAAGACAGCTACTATTATCCCACGAAAATACTAAGTAAATTTAAAACTAGAATGATTGTAAAATATTCACTTTCACAATTTGCAATTTTAGACTATTGCATGTTTCTATTATTGTAACATTTTGTGAGCTTTAGCAATGTACAGAAGATATGTATCATGCAAATAAAGCTAGTATTACCTTACATATCACAGCTCCACAACACGTGTTGCTCCCAGACATATTCTATCGCGCAAAATTCAAACCAAACTCGTAACACTGTACCGACGTGAATTGTAATAACGCTTGACGTGAACATTTGAATATCAAATTTTAAGTTGTAAGGCGAGAAAGAGGGATGGGCTAAGCCTAGCCCTTTTATGCTGGAACTTCTCGTACAAACCGAAGCCGTATATATCGTTCACAGGGACAAACAGAAAAGCTATAATGACCGTACAAAGGCGTCGATTATCATGAAAACAAACAAAAATCGAAAGTAGAAACATTTGAATTTGACAGACGTGCTCGCATAAAAAAACGCAGTTTGGATTACATGTGCTTTTTTTTAAAAAGTGAAGTGATATACAGCCCCTCTACCTGCTAACAATATGTCGGGAAAATCCCAGACGATCGGCCGGGGATTACGTGATTTCCCGACGGTTCCAGACGTTCCCATAGTCGGGAGACAAATCGGGGAAAATAGAAACCGTTTCTATTTGCCGACACGTCCCAGATTTCTGCGATGGTCGGGATAATTCCGACGCTTCTATCTAATATCGGGAACGTCCGGGACGGTCGGGGACAACGCAATCCCCGATCTTCTGGGATTTTTCCGACACATGAAAACCAGGCTTAATTAATGTGGGGTTTTACGGTATGTGAGCAAAGTTTCATAATAATTGGTTCATCCGTCTGGGAGGAGTTATATAACAAACAAAACGAAATTTCCAGATCTGTCCCAGTGTATTCGCCTGCAGGTTTGATAAAATAGAGTAGAAGCGAGCCGACTTGTGCAAGTCTAAGAAAATGGTTATTATACAGCGAATAGCAACTACTTACTACATTGGTTCTTCGAGAGAAATATTGTGGAATAGCAGTACCGTTAAACATTTCTGACAGCCAAACCTATCCTACGCTTTTCTACTGGCGCAACGAAAATAAAACAACATTTTATTTTTCACCCCAAGTTACATACCCCCCCCCCAAATTTTTTTATTAAAGATACTTTAAATAGAGATAGGTGCTGGCTACCTGGAATAACCATATGGCTATTTAAGGTATTTTTGTGATGTATGTATTTCTCCACAAATCAAAGGAAATTTAAAACTAAGAGGTTACCGTGGTAAAAAAACTAACAGGGATCAAGATAAATTGAAAAGGAACGTGGATGGTTAAAATTGGGGAAGATTAAAACGGATTACAAACTCTCAATTTTATTTCGGTCCAGGCTAGACATTAAATAAGTTAAATCTAATTCGCTATCAAAATTGTGTTGCTTGTATTCAGACATTTTTTTTTCACAACATATAACCATTTTAACATTTCTTGTTATCCTGCTGAGCTGGTGTTTCAGGACTGTGAAGGCTTTATTTCTGACATGACTAAAGAGCATGCGCATTACCGTGACATAACCCCTTCAAACGAGCCAGGTAGCCAGAATAAGAACATTGGAGGCTTTTTCTCATCAGACTGAACCCAATTAATAGACATTCTTGCCAACCCTGTTAACACAACTACGCTTGCATACTTGTTTTCTATCAACTTTATTTTCTATTGCAAATGGGCTATTTACATACAAGAAAGAAGTTGTTAGTTTAATGTTGAAAGTTCAATCTGAATAACCGCCATCAAAAGCAATGCGACAGAGTGTACAAAACATAATTAACTTACCACACACCACGCAAATCTCGCCATGTTATGGAGTGGACTGACGCAATCACAGAAATATACAGAGAAAACGACACACTGATCACAAGACTGTCACAGATAAACAAACAAACAAACAAACAAACAAACAAACAAACAAACAAACAAACAAACAAACAAACAATTTCGGTTTCAGTTATAAATGCGACCTTTTATCTTCAAAATTAGCTCAAAAGTCCTGCAATACTCGACTGGGAAACTTTTTTCATTGTATACTAATCATTTGTGTTAAAGTGGTATTAGATATTCGGCTTCATCTTCAAACCAAAGGATAGCTTTGGTCGAGCACTTTTTGACTTGTTCAGTATCACTTCTTGTGCTGCTCGCTCTTGTTTTCTTATTTCTCTTTCTAGTACCACCTTCTCTTCAATAAGTTTTCTTTTCTCCTGAACCATCGTGAGTCGTTCCTCTGCCTGTGAACATGCCAAACAGGACATAACAAGTCAGAATGGATACGGAAAAACAGCCTTTTATATTAGACATTAGTGTTATGATCTCAGCAACTAGCTTACACTTGGCCTGGGTAATGAGCGAACCAAAAGGGTGTTATCATCCTCATTATAATGGACATCTATACATACCACTACCAAACTGTTTCATGAATACATTTGTTTCTTTAACTCCATATCCCACTGGGAAAGTACTTACCGACAGAAGATGGTAACAGTTCACCGGTTGTAACACAAATGTAGAACAAAATAACGACCAGATAAAGTTTGCATGTCTGTTCTGTATTGGGGCTAGTGTTTTATCATCACCGTCTATGTAAATGAACAATATTCGATATAGGCTATTTTGCTTGTTTGGATAAATTCCGTTTGATAAACAGTAAAAGATGAAACAACGTTGAAAATCGCAGCATCCACATGTTTATATATTCGAAGTTCACCAACATGGAATGGTTCAAATGCAAAACTTAACTAAACATTTGTTGAATTATAGACTCTCATAACACAATCCAGAAACTACTGGTTCCCTTCACAATCCAAACTACAGCAACTCTATAGAAATTTAATTTTGCCAAACTATACTCACTAACTGACAAAAACAAACTCAGTAGTTCCTCTCCCACTTCTGAGTTAACATTGATAGATGCAAAGGACAGCGTTCAAAGAAACACATATGTACATTCTTATTCAAGAATAGTCCGAAATAAAGAAAACATTACTGAATTATTACTGAAAGCAGGGCATAATATCTTGAGTTGGGAGGCCTTTTTGCCAGAATTATGCGTGCCTTCTACATGCAGCAAATGAGTCGAGATCATGCAAAATTAAATTTCACACATTTGCTGTAATTTATGATTGATCTAACTGTACTCCTTAACAATGTAGATAAAACGTTTGTGGAGTTACTGCAGGGCACCATGATCCTGAAGAGCTGAACTGCATATGTACATTTACTATGTCTTACTTACTGAATGAAGAAAGTTTCACAATTTTGGCAACTTCTAGTTTCTCATTGTGTTACATGTTGAATAACAAACAGGTTACAAAACAAACCAAACTTGGCCAAGGGTGAACTGTAATTCACTTGCAACGTTAAACTTTCCCTGCACCTTCATGTGACAAAAATTGAAGGAAATTTGATCTGAGTCAGTTAACACAATAAGTGACATTACATGCAAAGTAGAGCTGAAAACAAACGTACAGTACAGTGGCCTCTCGCTAAATAGTGAGAGCATACTGTAGATTTGAGTATGTCATATTATCTACATTAGTACCGTGCAGTTGCATATCTTTTAACAATTAAGTAATATTGATAAAAACATGAACAGTTTATAATGTCAAAACAAAGTTTTTACTTGGCATCTGTATCAATAAAGAATAAACAGCAACCTTTTCTTAAGGAACGTTTGTGTATGGAATCTAAACATACAATTATTTATGGAAGACTTTACAGATGAAATGTTTGACACATCAACACTTGTCCTGCTAATGGTGATTTTGCTATAACCCAAACTGTACAAAAATCCACATCACAATTCATGTCGCATCTCTTGTGTGTTTGATACTACTTACTTCACAAATTGAAGAGTTCAAAATGATTAAAGTCTTATTATTTGCAGGACAAGCATTGATTACTTAAACTATATGCCACAGACCCAGAATATCTCTCATTATTTCACAGGATGTGTCTAGTTACCAATTTATACAATAATTATTGTATTTAACTGTTCAAAACAAATTGAACATGTATAAGATCTTGGAAATAAACCCTACAAGAAAGCTTACCAGTTTCTGTTCAGCTTCTTCAAGTGCTTGCTGTGTCTCTTCAAGTAATTTTAGTATTCGTTCCTTTTCCTGTCGTTCTTCATCCTGGAAAGAAAAGAAAATGCTTCTTAAATCTAATTCTTTATAAATCACAACTAAATACTAGGAATTTCATATATTCCATTACCACTACTTGGACCTCACTATAGCTAAACACGACAAAGAAGAAACAGTCTTTAACTTCAGGAATATTTGTATTAAAGGACTGTTGGCAAATTTCCTGAAATACATGACCTGTTTCGTCTTCAAAAGAAGCACGCAAATGAGTCAAATAGCAGAACTCGCAATGTTTGTAATCAATAAATTACTGTGGCAGATGGACATATATTTAAAATGTTTTGCAATTAGTATTAATAGATGGCGGTCATTTATAATATAATTTTTTTCTTGACACAGTTGAAGTTTTGCTATTTCTCTTTGACATGCTTCTACCTAGTTAGGAGTTATATTAGCAATGACAGTACTTACTTGCTATCACTATGACTGAATGATACTCTATAATATTTCATTTCATGTGTTCTTTGGCAGAAAGATAGAGGTATTAGTGAATAACAAAAACAATTGATGAACCATATACCAATGACGCTTGCTCAGGGGAAAAAACCATGGATACCAGCGCTATGCCTTGTTCATACGTACATACATGTATCAGCCTAACATTTCCTACTGAAACTGCCTTCTTGTGTTTGTACACTTCTCGCGGGGCCTCACGTAGCTTCAGTGCTCTGATCAACAACTTCTCAGTCACTGCCGAAGGTACAAGAATGTTTAAATGTGTTGACTTTGTTTTCAGTGCCACAAAGGGCACTCTATAACACTGTTATGCCATGTCAATTGTGCATGGACCATTTGCTGCCAAATCTTTTGGCTGCAGCAGTTCTTGAAGTTCTAGAAATGTCACTGTAAGCACCGAGTCACATTTCAGTTCATGAGTTCAAGTTCAAATAATTTTCTAGAAAGGTCTCCAAATTGAACTCCATAGCAAAAAGTCTCCAAAACCATTGTACTGTTCTCCAAACGAATCTGTAGAAGACAGCTTTTTAATGACTGCTGAAAGACAACAAAGTATAACAGTGTATCAAAGAACAACTTCAACTGAATACAGGGCTTCCAATGTGCCAAGTTTAACAGAGCTCAAAAGTGAGCTCTAAATAGAACTGCTCCATTGGTGCAATGTTTATCATACATGGAAATAGAAAAGTTCTATATGTAGTAAAGAGTGTTAAAGAAACAAGTCGAGACATCCTGTATAAAACCCTGCTGTTGTCAAAGGCAAAAATTGTCCTGAATAAATTGGTCAAAATGTTAACAATCAACATACCGAGGTTGTGTGTTCAGTCAAATACATTTCATCGATGTACATCTATGTTATATCACATGTAATAATTTACACGCTCAGCAGACTAGTCTTGATCACACTCGAAGTTCTATGCCATATTTTGCCACATATAAGTCAACCCTTTTACATCACAAATTTACCTCCAAAAATCAAACTCGACTTATATCAGGATTAAAAAACAAACTCTGTGTAATGTCTTTGAAAAAACTATAAAAGCACTTAAAATTAACGTTTGCTAGGTAAATACACAAAGTATTAGACATAGTTTCCAAATAAGAATGGAATCTTGCGCCACTAACGTTGTGTCCAAAAGTTCGACTTTGGTAACTGTTTACCAAGCTGATCAGGCGACTGCATCCGAGATTCATGGTTCATTTTGTGTCATGGTTAATCACATTTTGTTCCAAATTGGCAACATTTTGAATTAATTAACCTATAACAACATATCATATGTCTACATGGTTTCCGGTTGGTTCATCGAAGAGATTTATTTTGAAGTTTGTGGAGATAAGCAGCTTTAAATACATGGTTATTGCAGAGTTCGCAAGTATTTGTCAAAGCCTGGGTGAAGTGTGTATTGATGTCGGAGTACATACAAAGCCAGTTTATATACAAGCTTAGCACATCGCATTGAACGACTGCTTTCTGTGAGCACTGCAAAGAGGAATTCTAGCTCTTGCCATCCAACCAGATATGGTGCAGCTGGTTGCAAAACAACTTAGCCAGCAAGCCAACTGACCAAATGAACTGAGTCTTTGTACTTATTAGCAATTCCGCAGTTGAACCAACGAGCCACTGTACTCGTCAGCTATTGCATAAACTGACAGGAAAGCGGTCGAGTGTGTCACAAACACAAATCAAAGAACTGATTCATTGTATTCTAAGGCATATATTTCGAATTTAGTTAAGATTAAAATGCCAATGTTGGACTCAAAAAGTCAGGTTTTCATATAATCGGAAAACAACCTGGAACATCGGACTGCATTTTATTGTCAGTTGAGAACATAGCAATCAAAGCCACGCACTGGAAGCCCTGTAACTAAAAACAACACAATGACTGCAGTTTGCTCTACCTGTTTACTTTGATGCTCTTCCAATTCTTCTTGTCTCCTTTTCTCAAATTCTTCAAGCAGTTTCTTTTCTAGTATATTCTTTGCTTCCTCAATTCTGTTTTGTACTTCGGATTCAATGCCATCCTTCCTCTTTGCAAGTTCATCGTCCACTCCCTTTCTCACCATCTCTTCAACTTTCTTTTGTGTTTCTTCTTCAATCAATCTCTGTTGCATTTCTGCTGCCCGACTGGAAAGTCCATGGAAAAGCTTCAAATTAGTAAACATATTACATCGCAGTGATATTATAGTTCTTATTAAAATATTGGAAATGAGTGCACTTGTAAACAATACCCATAGAAGTGAATAATTGATTAAGAACTGATCTACATGTAGATGTAGATATGTACAGAGGGTTTTCAAAACTATAAAATCTAAACTGCAATACCTGTAAAGATATTCTTTTAAATAATTTCAGATATCAAAAGCTTGCTTTGAAAGTTTAACATCGGTACCTTGATTTTATTTTGAATTTTGTGAGTCTGACTCAGCATATTTCCTAATGTCAGGAAATTCCACATACTTTGCCAAATTAAAAATGTTATGTCTTGATGAACCTTTAACAGTCATAACCAAAAATTTTAAAGGGAACCCAATAATTTTCATCAAAAGAAACAGCTTTATTTGTAGAATACATTTGTGTTCTCTATGATGGCCGCCACATACTGATAATAATTACAGCAAATATTTCGAATATTATTTGCCTGATAGCTCAGCTACGAAGTATTTTAAAACCCAATTGCTCCAATTTCGGACATTTGTAATGTTTATTGTATATTAATATTGTTCTTTTTATATGTTTTTCGGACACTTTATTGTGTGAAAACCCTCTTTTCTGTAACATATGGCAAATCATTCACTGCTACTGTGTCACAAATCTTGCACCAATTAGTGAATTATCTGCACACTCAATCTTGAATAGATCTATTCTTCAACCATCTTCACACTGCTTGAATTCAATTCAGTCAAAATTAGCAATGTTCAACTTCTGAATACGACAAAAGTATTTCTGGTAACTTTACTGAATCGAATTTCACAAGAAACATGCAGTACAAGGGTGAATGAAGGGCAAGGCTGAATGTGATTTTCAAGTGTCTTTTTAACGTCACAATCTTTTGCAAAGTACCATTCCTTTTCTTTTACAAAATTCAAAATTATTGGTCCATGCTAATAATAACTGCAGGTCAACAAAAACTGCTCAAAACATTTGGGCCATTAAAAATTAATATATCAACAAACAACTTAACAATGGAGAACATGAAGTCGCTCTGACAATACACTGCTGGAACTGATGAAATGAAGATAAACTCATAACTTGCATGGACAAGGAATAATTCGTCTTCGATACTTAGCCCTGAATTTAAGATAGAAATATGCAAGCAATATTACAAATACAGTACTGTAACCAAACTATATGTCACAGCATAATGTTCGCAACTTTTACAACCACAAATCAAGCATAAACCACAATCAATTCTTATTCAATTTCAATTCCGACTGCAGCTTACATTTTCCTCTGATTTTCCATCTCTTGTAGCTTGCTTAATTCCGTTTCTTTTCGTTTTAGGTCATCGTCTTTTCTCTTTACGATTGTCCTTCCAAATCGGTCTACACTTGGGGAACGGCTTTTACTTCTTGAATATCTTTTCCTTCTAACTGGAGACCTTGATCGCGACCTTCTTCGTGAAGAGGAGCGATCTTTACTCTCCCTGCTGACTCGCGTCTTGCTCGAGCTTCGACTCCGACTTCGTTTCCGAATACTCCGGTCTTTTTTATGTCTTCTACGCGGGCTGGAGCTCCTACTTCTTGAACGCGACCTAGATTTACTTCTAGGCATTTTCATTAAGACTAAAAATCTACTAAAACAAAACGTTTGCGTTCAAATCACTCCAATAAAAACGTATTTTTCCTCAACCATCCGCTTGCTTTTCACAGTACTTTCACTGACGAGGGCACTGATGGCGTTTATGTTCTTTAGGTCCGTCCCAAGAGGAGCAGGTTTAGGCCTCAGTGTAATATAAATTTAAAGGTCCTAATATTAGTCAAAGTCATTCAAGATAATATTTATAAAATATACGCAATATCTTAGATAAGGTAAATATAAATGTATGTAGCTTTATTAAAAAAAAGAAACAAAATAAAGTAAATATCGGACATGTTATTTCTTATATTTTGATCAAATAAATTTGGTGTAAGGGACATAGAAACGATAAAATATGATGCTCCTTTCTTGACCAAACTCACAGAAACGAGGCTTTGTACCCAGTTCCCATAGCGATACGACAACTAAAAATGGCGGTCAACTCTTGAACACAAGAAACCTTGCAAACTCCGCCAATCTTTCTGCAAGTATTCAAGCCAACTTCAACATAAACGTGCTTCATGGCAAAGGAATCAACACTTATTTTGATGATTTTGAAGTCCTTGAAGTGATCGTGAGAAGTAGTCACGAAATATTGGCATATTCTAATTGTGCTATAATCATTGTTTACCGTCAATTTCTACAACCTGTGACAGCATAAAAGCTACATTTGTCAGAAACGTCGATTTCAGACATGAGCAACGAGCAGGAAGAAACAGTCAGTGTAGCTGCAAGCTCTGATAATGCAGGCGAACTTGTTCCAGCAACCGACAGCGTGTTGTCAGCTCCAAAGAATGGAGATTTGTCGTCTGAAAATGGGGCAGAAGCAGACAGAGGTTCTGTAAATGGACGGCGCAGTGGTCGCGGCTCGGAGAGTGACCAAGAGATTGATCCAGTTTATATGGTAATACAGAAATCGATATATAGTGTATTTGTGCATG
>JANUFV010119230.1:0-11955 GCA_024757865.1 Epizoanthus scotinus | reverse complement strand
TCGTTGTCAAATGACCGTTCAACAATGCAGAATGGACCTATATCGTTGTCAAATGACCGTTCATCAATGCAGAATGGGGCTATATCATTGTCAAATGATGGTTCATCAATGCAGAATGGACCTATATCGTTGTCAAATGACCGTTCAACAATGCAGAATGGACCTATATCGTTGTCAAATGACCGTTCATCAATGCAGAATGGACCTATATCCGTGCCGCATGAGCTTCCATCAATACGGAGTGCACCTTCGTTGGAGCAGGCTCCATGTTCAAACTATAACAGCACCCCTTGCACACCTCAATTCAACTGCAGTAATGGCTCAAATAGCATCACTAACCAGAGAGGTATTGTAGCCCAACATTTTTACGAGTAGATCATGGATTGCCTTTCAAATTTGTATTTGTGATATATTAGCATGTTTTGGTCTATGATAGGTTATGTGTCTAACATAATAGGTGCAGATAATGCCAAAAGCACATTTCTCAATGCAAAAAGCATTTGGCTTCACAGATTCGGGTTTTTTTTTGACATTCTAATAAAAGCTCAGGTGAAAAGTTAAACATGTTTTTGATATGTTGCACATCAGTGTTACATGTACGAGTTAGTCATCAGGGGCACACCATCGGGTGGGCAGAAAAGAAGGGAGAGAGGCATTTTCCCCCCACATCGCGCACTTCTCCTAATTTCCGTGGTTTGGGATTAATGTTATGGATATGAACCAAAAGCTGAACATTTGAGGCTGACTAATGACTCAATTGACTCATGGAATAGTGTATTGTTAAATTTACCTTACTTTTGTGTGTGTTTTTCTTATAAATTGACAATATAGTCTCCTCTACTTTTACTTTTGTAAGCCAAGTATGCCTCTGGCTTCGGCACTCTATCCATGTGATATATTCACTTAAGGGCTACCAATGAATTTGTCAATATTTTAATAAAAATAATTATAGGAGATAATGGAAAAAAACGAGAAAACGATAGAAGAGTACAAAACTGAGAAATTAGGGAAATCTTTACTACACTGCATGTGGAAGCTTTGCATATACATGTAGGTTAAAATTCAGACTAGAAATATACGATTTTTATATATACAGTAATTGTTAGTAGGGAGTGACAGTAATTGGTATATTGTATGAAGTAGGAACAGTGTTTCAATTAGACTTTGCTTATTGACTTGTTATTTGGAAGACTAGATATTAGGGAACTGAATGGAAACTTGGGCTGTTCGTTTTCACTAATCGGTCTTGTCTGATTTCTATCTGTAGCTATGAGACCACTATTCATGTGTCAACACTGTAACAAGCTGTTTGCGGATCTTCAAAGCCTTATGCAGCATCCTTGTCAGAAATGTGTGTTCTGCAGTAAACATTTAGAAGATCCTGAGGATTTGACCCAGCATCGTCATGCTCATTTATTGGAGGATCCGTTCAAATGTCAGAAATGCAGTATTCCATTTAGCAATCCCAGTTTTCTTCAGGAGTACCTTCAAATCCACTCAGCCCGGGATTATTTTCTCTGTGTGAAATGCTTCAGGATGTTTGTGAGGTCCTATTCCACAGACAGCTGCTGCACCCTTATACCACTGATTGCCCCCTACTACTGTGTAGTATGTAGGACGTCCTTTAATTGGGCTGGAACATTCTGGCAGCATCAAAGACTTCATTCTGTGCTGGGGACCAAAGTGTATGCACCAAACAGCATTACATATAATACGAAGAAGAATCTTAATGGTAAGTATATATTACCATATCAGCGTGGGGAAGCATCTGTGTAAATATTTTTTGTTATATCATATTCTAACGTATTCTATGTTAATTTGTAAAAGAAAACTCGTCTCACATCTCGCGTGAACATATACAGTTGATGTATGGATAACTATCTAACACTTTTGATAGTAAAGACATGTACTTCAATTAAGCTAGATTACATTGGTAGCAAGATGCAACCTTTAGTTGCAACTGACAACGTTTCTTTCTTTACGTTTTTATCATGAAGTTTCATATTCTTATTTTTGAACGGTATAACAGACAATATAGTGACTAACGTTTGAAGATGAAAATATTGTTTTTGTTTTTGACGTGGATGACTTTGTCTTACACAGATACCCAAACTGAAATTTGTTTGACATGTAAAAGTTGCAAAAAGCACTTTTCAAATGTGCGACAGTTGCGAAAGCATTCCAGCGGCAATGATTGCTGCATTTGCCACAAGTCTGTTGGAGCTCCCTCCGATGTCGAGCACCACGGTCTTGCTCACATCCTGGAAGATACGTTCAAATGTCGCCGCTGCAGCCCAGTGTTCAGGAATGAATCCTACCTTGGTGATTATCTTGCTGTTCACTCGGGAAGAAAGCACTTTGTGTGCACAAAATGCGGCAAAGCATTTCTGCGTCCTGAGGAAGCAAGCGACACTCTTTTGGAACAACCTGCTAAGCCCTACTTTTGCCAATACTGCAAGATGTCATTTCCAACATCTGGATCCTACAATAGACATATTGAAATCCACTCTGGCAAGGTATTTGAATGTGAGGAATGCCACAAGACATTCAGAACCTCCAATTCACTCAAAGAGCATCTTCGAATCCACACCAATGAGAGACTACAACATTGCGTCTGTGAACACTGTAGTAAAGTGTTTACGACCCCAAGACGTCTCGACCTGCATTTACGAATACATCTGGACGCAACACCTTTTGAGTGTGAACAGTGTAAGAAGTGCTTTAAATTTGTAGAAAATTTAAAGAGGCACGCTGAAACACACTCAGGCAGAGAATATGTATGTAAAGAGTGTGGCAAATGTTTTAAGACTTTTCAAGGTCTTTCCCACCATGCAATCGTACATTCAGAAGAGTGGAAGCATTCGATGCTATTCTCGTGTAAAAACTGCAGTAAGGTTTTCGGAACAGCGCAAGAACTCGCGAATCATCGATGCTATTCCAAGCCTAAAAACATACCAGTAGTTGAGAAATCATTTGAATGCAAGATCTGTAACAAATCATTTAAACGAGCTAGCTATTTAAAGGAGCATCTTGAAATCCATTCAGATACAAAGTTTGACTGCCCAGACTGCTGCAAATCATTCACAACGTTCAAAGGGCGTAAGAAGCATTCATGTGATTCCACGAAAGTTCGTTATAGTCCAGAAATTCAATGTTTGGAATGTGGCAAGAAATTCATGGATCCCAAAGGACTGAAAGAGCATGTTCGGCGTCATGACGATCGCAAAGCTGGAGTTGTGTATAAATGTAAGGAATGTAACAAGGAGTTCATCTCTATAAAAGGACGTGACAGACATTATCTTAGTCACCAGTCACCAACAGTAGATCCTCTTAGAGATCATTACCACTATTGTCGTAAGGAGAGTGCCCAGATATTTACTTGTGGTGAATGTGGGAAGCCTTATCATTCAGCCAAGAGGTTAAAGGAACACGAGGCAAGTCACAACAAATCATTCAAATGTGAACACTGTGGAAAGGCATTTTCAACAGAAAAGCAGTTACAAAAGCACCGCGATTTCAAACCACGAATGTCCCCTCATTGCCAGAAATGTGACAAGGTGTTCTCAAATGCTTGTTTTTTAAAGCGGCATAACAAGTTGCATCTTGCTGAGAGACTATTTGAATGCAAAGAGTGTGGCAAGAAAATCACAAGTGAAAAACGATTGCGGAAACATGAGAAAGTCCATTCAAAGAAACCAATTCAATGTGTTATCTGCAAGAAGATACTACGATCATCTGGACAACTGGTAAGTCACATGCGTACTCACTCAGGAGAAGAGAGTTTCACATGCGGTCAGTGTGGCAAGGCGCTGACAACTTATCACTCCTTGCAACGCCATTACCTTATCCATTCGTCAGCAAAGCCCTTCAAGTGTTTGGGGTGCCACCTGTCATTTGTTTCGCACGCACGACTGATAGACCACATGCGTGTTCATCACAGAAACCCATTTCGGTGCTCAGTTTGTGACAGGCTGTGCAAAGATGAAGCAGCGCGGAAACGTCACCGACGTGTTGTCCACAAGGATCATGTTTCGAATAAATGTTTAATGCTTTGCCCACATTGTGGCAGGTTATTTAAACGGGTGTCGAACTTCAAGGTTCACCTGGGCCTTCATCTACAGCACAGATGTGAACACTGCAGAAAGTTGTTTTCCAAGTCTCGTGAACTTGCCACCCATCGCCAAATCCACGTGGGTGAGAAGCCATTCAAATGTACGTCTTGCGATCAATCATTTACCCATTCAAGTGCCCTGAAGGTTCATCTCGCCGTCCATGCTGGTACAACTACGCCCCAAGCCAGTGCAAACAGTTTCAAAGACACTAAACCGTTTCACTGCCTTATTTGCTCCAAGACGTTTGAGACGACTTTCAATCTTGCTAGGCATTTCCAGAGTCATTGATGTAATACGTTCATCAGAGTTTTGTAATCATTTTGAATTGCTACTGTGCAGATTTGACACAAGTGCAGTACATATTACAGTGAAACCACTGTAATACTAAGACACAAAGACGTTTTGATCTGTTTAGAGCTGTTCACTGATTGTAACTCGAACAAGAAGCAGTGATAAGATCGAGGAGAATATTATAGATTTATGTATTTAGATAGTATTTCGTAGTTTTTTCTTTGATCACCACATTCAAACTCCTATGCCCAGTTGGAATCGTTCAATCTTTGTTAGAATCAGTTAAGAAGAGGTTCTTTCGCAAAGGGGTACTGGCTCATTACTATTAGGGTACTACCAGCTTCAAAGCCTACGTGATCATACAAAGCTAGGTTTCAAAATTTAAAATGAAATGAAACGAAATGTGATTACTCAGTTTCGTTAAAATAATCCACAATCTGCGCATGCCTGAATGATCGAGACATTCCATTCATTTGGCACTACAACTTTCGAAACAAAATGTTCGATCTGGTCGATTCCAAAATTATCTCCGCCAGTGATACGGCGTTACTGCCCGAATTGTACAATTTTCAAATGTTTCCAGTTTTGAGAGCGTTTTTAAATCGTTGCGTTTTCGATCGTTTTAGCTTGGACGAAAAGCCAAAACGCATGGAAATGTCTCCGTTTTCAAACGAAAAGTAACTAGTGTGGACGGCGCCTTACTGTATGATTGGACAGACATTGAACAGTGTCATCGTGATTGATAGATTGTATATTGTCAACTTAATCGCGTTTATCAATGTCAATGGCAACCGTGTCTTCACGAGGTATCGTCTAGTGTCAAGTTATCTGCACTTATCATTGTGTGGAAGGCCATTCAATAGAAATTGATATAGATTGTGAAGTTATTCGTACTCATCAGTGTTTGGAGACCCATTCAATGCCAAAAGTGTTTTACAAATTACAATGGTTATATTTTTTTGTTACAAATTTTGTGGCATTTCGCTGGCCCTGCTTTGAGGTTTACATCATATGGGGTTTCATGCTGAGAATTGCCTAACAAGTGTTCTGTATTGTATTGTATTGTATTGCATTGCATTGCATTGTATTGTGTTGCGTGGCATTGCATTGTATTGTATTGTATTGTATTGTAATATATATCATATATATATTATTATTGTATTGTAAGTTTGAATTAGATCATAGTTAACTATGATTAGATCAAGTGTTTTGTTCGTTTTGCTAACATTTTTACAAATCTTTGCTCCAGCGGAGATTACGGGTGCATTGAACACCAAGATAGTCATAGTAACAAAATAAAAGATAACGAGTTGATTTCGCTTCAGCAAAACAAAGTACACATACTGAACACGAATAATATATTAAAAACATTTGTTGATTGTCCTGGAAATCTGATCACTGTCTTCACTCAATATCATTCTTTATCCCGCATGTCAGCGAGACAGTGATAGCATCAAACGGGTGGCCTGTGCACTGGAAAGGGAAAGGACCCCGGGAACGAGGTTGGCCTGTGCACGCCTCTTCTCTTTTCGGAAGCAGGGGTTGTGGGTGCGTATTCCAACTGTAACCTCGAAGTGCAGACAATTTATAAATTTAGTAATACCACTGGATCAAATAAGTATGCAATGATGTAAATGAAATAGTTACAAACTTTTATTTCATTGATTATATCTCCATATATTATAGTAAGGCAGTAGTTGAATTTGCTAATTTCACATTTATATTTGTTTTTCAAAAATAACCCTGATACAACTTCGGGATTTACGTTTTAGTTTAAATAATTCATTGAAAATTGTAATTCTCTACAATATTCTGGGTTTCAGTTTACACTCTGCCATGACCTGAAGACACAAGTGTATAAAAGAGACTGGAAACTGTAAGGTACTATTGTAACAAATGACGTCATTCGAATGAATGATATCGCCATGCTCGTGACGTCACGTACAACCCTTTACGCCGCTCGCACATCTAGTGGCATTGTTGACTACTTTTGACCTCACTAAAGGGATTGATAAAGACAAAGTACAACTCAAAACCAATTCTGAAACAACCATTAAATTCTGCAACGCAGACAAGTTACCAGCAGTATGAAATGTTGTTTCAGTTTGTTGTGTTTTAATAGACAAGATTGTTTTGTAATTGTATTTTTAATCGATTACCGTGCTTTAGAATTGCTGTGTTTGGGTTGTGTTCCGCTTTTATGTAGTGACGCAATTAAGACATAAAATTTGAGATAATAAAAATATTTGTATGGATACCCCCTGCGTAGTGTAACTATATTTAGATACTTAACCACGTGTAAACCTAACCATGCATTACCAAATTTCTCTGCGACATCTCAAATACCATATTTGTCAGATACCCAACAGTTTAGCGACACCTAACAAAAAGTAGTATGCAGCAAGTAAGCTAACTGGTCGGCTATAGATCGTTTTCCAACAAAAGGGTGTCCAAGAAAATATTAGACCAATATCTTCAATGTTCTGGACATAGCAGGTAATCATATATAAATGTCCAAAACTTTGGAGCAATTGGTTACTACTAAACTGAGCTATCCGACTTTTAAAGGTTTATAAAAAACATTTATTTCATTTGCCTAAATGTATGGATTCTCACGACATTTAGGAAATATACCTAGTCAGACTGTCACAACATTGGAAATACAACAACTCAAAATCGAAGCATCGTATCGATCAACTGCTTTTCAGGTATTGTAGTTCAGATTTTAGAGTTCTGATGACACCACGTGAAAACGATCTCTATCAGGTATCCCTAGATTTTCAAATGACAAAATGCATGGCGGCCATGTTGGTGTACCTAACAAAATATACGAATTACAAAGTTCTCTATTGTTGAGGTACAACAACATGGCGGCTATGACGTCGAGTGAAAACGCTCTATTTTCAAACATTGCAAACGTCGCTACCTTGCTACGCTGTAATTTGGCCCAAATACTAGTTATTAACTTCTCACAGTCAACCGTATCAAGTTACTTTAAAACTCGACCAACTATCTCGACCCACTTGGCAGTTTTAGACACATTTCCAGCCATTACAGAAGAGTTACATTTTACATTGTGGGCCGGAGACAAAAACCAAAAAGACTCGAGCAAACTTGTTCAATTAGAGCAATAACAAATCGATAAATAAATATAACACTGGCGAGAAGATACGAAATTCGTCTCCCTCATGGTAAAAACAGACGTTTTAACACGAGTAATTGCAATTGTGTATTGCAAATTACAATTTTAATAAAACCTAATTTTTAATATTAGATTTAACCCAAAGATATGCAAACTATAGAATTTCGGGTAAATATAGCTACTTAAACTCGGGAAAGAAATAGTAAAATTAATGTGATCATCGTCAGAGAGGTTAAAGTCCGACATGCTAGGTGGAGACGAAGACAAGTGCAGATGTTGAGAACGTGAGGAAAACGCCAAACTAACTCCGGCGGAAATTGAACCCACGACACCCCGATAGCATGGCACGTGCCCTAACCACTGTGTTACCGAGCCTTAGAACTATAGTGATAGAGGGAGAACTAGACCAACTCTTGACAAATTTGGACTTCTCAAACACGGTTTCCCTGCACTCCTCTCAGAAATGCGTGAGGAATGTGAGCAAGTCAGAGTTCAACCTTTCTCAGTGATGATGAGCACATAGATCCAAACATGCTAATTTATCACATAGCAAAGGCAGTCGAGACGTATCAATTTTATATGACCAATAAGTATAATTCTTTCAATCAATATTTTGAAATTACATCAGGAAGACGGAAGGGAGAAATGGTTAAGACTAAAAGACATTCTCTGCCTCCTCCGACAATACAACAATTTCGTCATCTGAGGAAGGTTCTTCTACATTTAATGGCTGTTCATTGAGCGCAGGTCCGCCCTGGTCTCTCAAAGTATCTGTGGCTATACTCAAGTCATTGGTTCGCTCGCGCTCCTGGTTTCCCGCCAATACTGCGGGTTCAGAGTGCACGACGCTCGCATTTCCCGCCACGCTCGAAGCAGCTGCATCGCCAGCTTTCTGATTTGATTGATTTCCCGCCACTGTGTCCTGGGACGAGCTACCATTCTCGTTTATGGCCGTCAGTGACTGTAGTGTCCGGTGGGGACCCTGGAAGGGATTGCTACGCTCTGTATCTGGGGTCATTACAGCCACATTTTTGCCCGTCACGATGTTCCGGACTTCATCTGGGAGGTTCGGAAGCGTTAGAAGCTGAAGACATATTTTCTCTGCCGTGACGAGTGTCTCTTGTACGTCGATGTGGTAAGCCAAATCGTTTATATACTGACAAGTGAGAAGAACACAAATTTATTAAACTCATCAATTTAGAAACAGGTTTCAATAAAAGACAGATTGCATGCACAACCCATAAACCACCCTGAGATCCACATAGTTTAATCGTAAATCTGTCATTTCACAATGTTATATTTGCTGTAAATAAATCTCGAGATTATGCAGAAATGCTGTTTCAGGACACCTACCCTTCAGAATACTCGGCAGCAGAAGACGCTACCCGTACAAATTCCTTATATAAACACACTCCCTCCCTGTTCGTTTAGAGTTACCAATATTGACCAATAACGTACAAACGTTCGATTCAGTTTCGAAATACTAGTCCTTCAGGTAATTCCTATGACTCTATTTACAAAACGTCACAAAATATACGCGCAGAAATGCACCGGTTCTAAAAGTGGAGAACTTTAGTTTATCCAGACAGTGGAAAAGAGCTGTGTAATAGATGAAAGGTTCCGTTATTAACCCAAAGTGACACACTGAGTAGACAGTGAATAAATCTTATACACAGGATCACCATTTAGTCGTTGCATAGCTCTTATCCACTTGTCCTTCTCCTACAAATTAAAACACATCAACTCGGTACTTACTCGTAATATTTCTGTGAAGCCAAACTCCATCTCCAGCATAACCTGACGGTGCTTGTCCAGTACGGCCAGGCAAACGAAGAGATGGAAGTTGGGTGATAAACTCTGCGTCCAGAGAACCTATAAAAGAGAGAACATTAGCTGCCGCTATTTATACGTAGGCAGTACCATATGGCCTCATTTCAATAGGTTTGGTCAAGTACATGTCCTCCAAGACAATCATTTTTCTAAATAACTTGCACCAAAGCGATGGTTCTGACTTCAGTTGGAAGTGGATATGGTATACATTTGTCTGTTATGGGATACGGCCTATGGTCATTATCCTGGATATGCGATATGCGATATACTTGTCAGTTGTGGGATGCCTATGGTCATTACCCTGGATATGTGATATATTTGTCTGTGCTGTTGTGGGATGCCTATGGTCATTACCCTGGATATGTAATATATTTGTCTGTGCTGTTGTGGGATGCCTATGGTCATTACCCTGGCTATGTAATATATTTGTCTGTGCTGTTGTGGGATGCCTATGGTCATTACCCTGGATATGCGATATATTTGTCTGCTATGGGATGCCTATGGTTATTATCCTGGGTACTTGTACATTTGTATGTTGTTGGATGCCTATTCTTATTGCTATAGATGTGTGACACATGTGTCAGTTGTGGGATGCCTATGATCATTACAGCATTACAATTAGCCAAAAGATCTTCAAACGTCACGCAAAAAGAGAAATCCAAATACTAGGACCTTGAGGAGAAATGAGATTGAAAAATCACAGCCAACAATACAATACATTTTTTTTATTCCCATTTCTTCTTTTTTACATCCAACAAAGTTAACTGAACATGGAAACATTTTCCTGTAAGACCCTTACCACATCACTGAAGATACATATAATTTGCAAAGAAAATTAGTATAATTTTTTTTAAAATTGTCAAAACATGTAAATAATTAATTACTTAATTAAACATTTTTTTAAAATCAAAAAAGCATACAATAAACCAAATGTTGGTATTGATGAACTAACAGTTGATATGTTATGTTTTTGTCGTAAGGATGTAACACTTAGCTGACATTTGAAGTGTTAGCCCTTCATCAGTGCTTTACATACTCATCGACATAGAAAACCTAGTTTTTATAGGTCGGCTCTAGTTCATCTAAGCTCATGCAATATATCTGTCAACCTAACAATCAACTAATGAAATGACCAATCAACTAGTCAATCAATACCACATAATTTTTATATACTGACTAGCACTGGAGGTAACAGTTATGGAGTCTGGTTGGTTTGGACCTAAATGTTGGTCCTTCAGAACGTGGCATTAAGACTGACTATTTAGACTATGACCAATAAATACGGGAGAGTTCTATCAGGTAAGGCATTCATACCTCCCACAGGGTCATGATATCTGGGAATGAAAACTCTCTCTTGAAGTTGATCAGAATCCACCGGAAACAGAAATACAGATTGCTCGACTCGTGTTCCTCTGCATAAGAAAAGACAGGTAACTATTAACATGTTGTAACAAGCAAAACAATCTCCATGTCAATCACAAACATAGTCAGCATAATTATTTTCAAGAAACAGCACTAAACACATCTTCAGGGAATAAAAATAGTTAATATTATTAAGGTTCATATTACACATTTCAGTCTGTCGCCTGCTTTTTCTAGGAACAGTTTTAACAATTATTATCTGGAACATTAATAAAACCAGTTTCTAGCTGGTAAATTAAGACTGCCTGTGGCCACATCATATGATTTTGCAAACTTAAGAAATTGGTCTTTTATGTTGTCTACCAAAAGTATTCATATCATTGAAGGGAATATGGAACAGATCATATATATTGCCCATTAACCCTTTCAGCCCCAAACACGTCAAATGACATATTGCTTAGAAATTCTCCTTACTAGTCTCTATACATTTCTTATAAACATTTTGGGAGAATTTATCAGTTCATCTTCAAAAATTAGCTGTTTATCATCAGTTTCTTTATTGTCAGTACCAAACTACTGTCTTTTGTATTGACATTGTTAGGAGAACATAGATGTTGATAATTATCTTGGGGCTGAAAGGGTTAACATAGACTGTTAGAGGTCTAGACTATTTACAGGTCTTATCTGTGATTCACTTAAGTTCTGGTGGAAAAGTAGACATTAGGGCCTGTTTATGTGGAGGCGTCTGTCCGGCAGCCAGCTGGTAATCAGGCTGGCCCGCTTGGTAAGATGAACATTTCTGTGTGCCTATATGAGTCCGGTTACAGATACGAAGTTAGTGAATTGTTGATGGTGTGATCAAACAGGCACGCAATTCAATAATGCCAATATTCATCCTGGCAGTGCAGAAAGTTGGCTGACATGGTGCCATATTGTCTGGCTGGGTTGCCGGCATCGCAGCAGCTCTGTGCCAAGATCTCGGCAAACGGGCCAGCCCGGCTTCTCATACAAATGCAACAAAAGATTAAATAGGGCAATAAGCCCACAGGTTTTTCATTTTTAGGTTTACAGATTTTTTTGTCAACAAGTTAGGAGAGGAGGAGGGAATAAAAATAAAAATAAAATTCAGCCCCCTTGTTCGTTTTTTAAATTTTCACAAGCATTCCACTATTATTTATGGCACTGACTGCCAAAGTCATGAAATCTTTAACTGCAGTC
>JANUFV010119119.1:0-11418 GCA_024757865.1 Epizoanthus scotinus | reverse complement strand
TATTGGTTGGAATACAGTTCCAATATTGGTTGAAACACAGCTCCAGTATTGGTTGAAACGAAGTTCCAATATTGGTTAAAACACAGTTCTAATATTGGTTGGAATACAGTTCCAATATTGGTTGAAACACAGCTCCAGTATTGGTTGAAACGAAGTTCCAATATTGGTTGAAACACAGTTCCAATATTGGTTGAAATACAGTTCCAATATTGGTTGAAACACAGTTCCAATATTGGTTGAAACACAGCTCCAATATTGGTTGAAACACAGCTCCAATATTGGTTGAAACACAGTTCTAATATTGGTTGCAATACAGTTCCAATATTGGTTGATATTGATTGAAACACAGTTCCAATTCATTCATTCATTCATTTTATTTTGCCATTAGGATTTACACAATGTTTTACAATAAATAAGACTAACCAATATTGGTTGATAGTGGTTGAAACACAGTTCCAATATTGGTTGAAACACAGTTACAATATTTGTTGAAAGAGGGTCCTGAAGGGGTAAAATGGGTACTGGAATTTGCCTTTTTTCACTGTAATAATTCGATTTTTGGCACTTGGCTTTGGAAAAACTGTCTGAAAAACGGGCCCTTCGTTAGAGTTGGGCAATGGTCAGAGCACAATTTAAATGGACCGGTCTTGCTCTCGAAACGTCAGCTAAAACCTTCCACCTTCACTACGAAAAGTATAACACATTAACATTCATGCTGACTGTTAACATTTAATGATCAAGTGCTTCCATTTGAATGGTCGCCATTTAATTTTGTAATATGCCAGGTTGGTTTCGCCATTGAATTGAGAATGTGAGATACTCCAACCAGTTTAACAGCACGTACAGACAAAACTGTTTTCTGCTAGCTCTATACTCAAACCTCAGTTAAAACACATATGAAATAAAACACATCTTTACTGAAAAAGAAGCCTTCCAGTTCCAAGGGAAGGGAGGGGGGAGGGGTGCTGCCAATATTTTGTAAGATAATTGATATGCAGACGTATCACCTACAAAAGGTAGCAAAATGTCATTGTTGTTTTCTTAGCAAATTTGTTTATGTCACTGCCGTGTAGTATGAACCTATTATAAGTGCAAAACTGGGAACTCACCTGTGAAATGTCAGCCAAGTCTCCTGCAAGTGAGCTCATGACATAGTTGTAAAACCATCTATAGACGTAGAGAAATGTCGCACTAGCAGTAACAACAGCAGCGATAGTCATGTACAGAAAGGGTGGTTTGGCAGCCACAACGCCTAGAACAAGGTAGAGTGCTATCAGTACAGCTCCGGGAGTTCTCAGGGTCCGAATAAACACCGGCCACACCAAACACTGAGTTTCCTCAATAAACAGGCTGTGCACTCGGCGAAGATCGGACGGCAAAAATCGTCTAATGCGCAGGTCTCTATCGAGAGAGCTATTTCGTTCCCACTCGCTCATAAGTTCTCCTCTTGAAACCGGTAGACTTTGTGTATCTCGAAAATGAAATTGAAAACTACTTTAGTTATAGCTGCAGTATATAGCTGTGCTGTGTGTATATAGCGATTCCAGAGTGGCTATCAAAGATCACGGTATATATACGCTAGACCGCAAAATGATTGCATGGCAGAATAGCTATGCAGAGAAAAGTGGATTAACTGAGTTGACGCAGTATCCAGCCGTCTGCGAAGCGCGGTAACATCACGTACATCCTGTATAAATCAATTCAGCACCACGACCCGAGGTCAGTTCAAAGAAAACACATGTCGGTACGTGATAACATGTTGCGTCTTGTGCAGATAAACAAGAAAGAGAGACGAGTGGTATGTCTGAGCCTTAATAACTATTTCCTGGGTCAAGGAATTACATGTGAGGGAGTAGGTAGAACATAGTAAATGATCCCTTTAAGCAATGGAATCTAGTAGTGTTTTACAAACCCGAGGCCGAGACTGGGTGAGATATTTTAATCTTTCAAACAGGATAACACTATAAAGAAGATATTACATCCGCATAATGGCACACATGGCTTGTCCAAGTCTTCTAATATCGCAGTCTGAGGGCGAAAATAAAAATCAACACAATGTCAAAATATCAAAAACGTTCAACATTGCGAAATTGGGGTGATTTATAGCGACTGTGTGTTATTTGTTATGCAAAGGAGAAGGGAGGAAGAGAAATTCGGGGGAACGGGATTGACAGTTTGGGGGTGAATAAGGGGACCTTGAAATGTTAGAGGAACGAGGGTTTTGAAAAATATTTTTGTCTTTCCCGACTTGGGTAGCGAGTCTTGAAAAATATTGGACTATCTCAAAGGTGGCCGGCTCTGTCTCTGAAACTTGTACGTACTTTTAAGCCTAATTTAATTTATACAAACTTCCTCCCTGCTCAACAAACAATAAACAATCCATTAGATAGTCTAAAAATAGTGCTAAACGAAAAACAAAACGAGTGAAATTGAGCCGAAGTGCAGGCTGGAACGGATGGAAGTAGGTTACAAAAGATGACCTATTTTATATTCTAGTCTTTTTTGTTTATCACTTTTGACTTTTAGCCGGCGATGCCTTCATCTTTTAAAAGGATATACATTCACATTTGAGGTAGGTCAAGTTGATTTTACCAAATTATATTTATACACCAATTTGCAAAGTCGAATTATAAGTGTTGGGTAACCTGTGTTTGTATCACGCACCCCTTCCCCCTCCCCCTCCTCGGTCTCCTTGTAGCCGCTCCGTCCCAGACTCCTACTCGGTCATTTTCTTTCACTTACATAATATCTTCAAATGCAAGAATAAGTATACTTATTATATGGCTAGTTAATTTCGCGCGCTGTCATTGGTCAATTTCAGGTCCGTAAGTTGCCGTGCGGACCTCTCGCTCTTATCAAAAACGCCATATAACAAATTTCTTATTAGCCTGGTTTGCTCAGTCCCTACGGTAAGTTATGAATCCTCATTTTTTCCTTCTCTTTTCATGGCCCGCGAGCTTCGCTCTTGGGTCATAAAAGGAAGGAGAAAACTCGGTCCATAACTTACCGTACGGACCTCGCACTCGGCTACTAAGAGGTATTTATATATTTTGAATATTTTATTTTATTTGCAGATAATTATATTTTGGGGATGACACTGCAAGCCACGTGAATCCCATGTACATTTCAAGCCCATCTGTCACCGTAACATTTCGCAATATCATACTAGAGAGTCGTGTACTTTGGCAGTTCTCGTGCTCACAGCTCACGCGGATGACGCGGTTTCAGCCACAAGCGTACTCGAGGCAACAGATGGAAAACAGTATCGCCTGCAGAATGTCAGCGGTTATGTCCATTCAGGGGAGATCTTGGCAATTATGGGCAGCCGTTCAGGTGCAGGGAAATTGACATTGATGGACATTTTATATATCAGGAACAGTGAAACACAATTCAAAAGTGTTCAGCGGCGATGTCTTCACGAAATGCACTGATGCATTCAACAAATTAAAAAGGAAAATGTCATGCACTATTGGATACGTCACCCAAATTTTGTTCTGATAAAGCAGTATGTTTCTTCGTCTTTCTCCAGTAATTACTAAAAATTGACTGATTTGACATTTTTACTCACTCGTACAGTCCGGTAGTTACTTCATGTAGGCAGTTATTGAATAACTATAGTTAAATAGCCCTAACCCTAACCCTAACCCTAAACCTAAACCTAACCCTAATTCACTTGTTTTGCTTGTTTTGCTTGTTTTACTTGCTTTGAGGAATCAGAAGGAAGAAAAAGAGTGTAAAAAAAAGAAAAAAGTATGAAGAACCATTCAATGACTGCTTACATGAAGTACACACGACTCATCCGCCATATTGTAAAATAATATACCCGCTAAGCCTTATGGGAGCTCCCAGTCCCCCGCGGACATACTACCCCCAGCAGCGTTCGCTCTTTCTCTTCCCCTCGTGTTCAACATGAAAGTTCGTGGCGAGGTAATGTCTTGTTTGTAATATAACAATTTTCGAGACAAACTGAAATACACGGTTGATTAAAGATCAAATATTAAATTTTTTAAGTATTTAGGCGTCTTTCTAAGGAAAAAGTTGTTGTGTTAATTTCCAGGATTGTAAAGAATCGTGGAATGATTTCGTTAAGTTACAGCAGTATTACGGACGCCATTTTTTATTTCGATTGTCGGGATTAACTGTAATTTGGTTGTATGTTTAAAGAACTAGCCTTAGTATCATTAGTAGCATCAACACCAACAAGTAAAATGCTCTATGAGAAGTAAACTAGGGTATTTCTCAGTCATTTTGTGTTGGTTAACTGGGAGCTCGGAGAAACAAATCAAGATCGAATTTCTTGAAGTCCAGTCTGAGCACTCGTAGAATACTCGTATACTGAATACTCGTACTGTTTTAGATTTCCAATGATATTATGTTTCTTTATTACCAATTCGTCTTTTTATCTGTCGTTCATTTAATTTACAATTGCTGTTGGTTTCAGCGAAATCATATTTTGCCTCCAAAGAGCTAGTAGTTTTAAAATAGTAAAACCGGTAATTATATAAATACGTGGAATTATTTTCAAGTATTTTTAAAATCAAAACCTACAACTTCATGTTCTTGCTAGATTGTGGCTATGTCTACTTTGATGGATATAGTGTAGAATACGCCCCCTAAAACACTTTCTAAGTCTTGGGGGCACATTCTACACTAGCAAAATGATCAAGTGTAGAATGCACCCCCAACATTAATTGAATTTGGGTTAGGTTTGGTTAGGGTTATGATTAAGGTTAGGAATATGATTTAAATGTTATTTTTATCAGAATGTGTTAATATTGTTCATATTCCTAATCCTAGCCCTAACCAAACCTAACCCAAATTCAATTAATGTTGGTGGCGCATTCTACACTTGATCATTTTGCTATAGTATAGAATGCACCCCCAAGACTTAAAAAGTGCTTTGGGGGGCTTATTCTACACTATATCTACTTTGATTCCAAGCCTCATGTCTTGAGTGTGTAGCATACCATTTAGTATAAGTTTCCATGCCTGTACTGCTATATCGTGGCAGGGTGGTGGGACTTGAATGAACTACCTGAACTTTAAAAAAATGTTATTTCGTAATAATAATATGAGACGTTACTGGTGAAAATATTGAAACCAACTCTTTACTTTGTACTTCTTGGAAAGTTATCCTCTCATCCCCACAATAGTATTTATCACATAAATACTTGTATCAGTAATAATTGAACAGAAATGTGACATTTGTTGTTGCAACATAACGATTCCCCATATTACCCACTTCCTGAGTTTCGTCACAAGCTTTTTTTTTAAACTTATTGAAACTCCTGTGCATTTTGAGTTCTTGCACAATGTGCAACATATCTTGTATAATTATGTAGGGATTTAGAATATGTGTTTGTGTACAGTGTAAATTCCAGAACTGAATTATATATAACATTATGTTGCAGCTTAAAGAATTTGAAATCATTGGCCGAGGCTTGCCATCGCAAAAATGTCAGGTACCGCCTCTGTACAAGATGCGCATTTTTGCACCTGATGATGTTGTTGCCAGATCCAAGTTCTGGTATTTCACTGCCAAGCTAAAGAAAGTGAAGAAGTCGCATGGAGAGGTTGTCTCATGCAGAGAGGTAGGTATATCACTGTTCAAAAGTTACAATGTCGAGAGTGTTGTTAGGGGAGAGGAGATTCATTGGGTGTCAATCTCGTACAAAGTCTCTTATATTTAGAATTAGAATTCATCAGATCACCTTATAGCTAGGCCAATATGTTACTTTACCAATGAAAATTTTCTCAGTGTTCCAGCTCCCTGAGAGGGCAAAGTTTTTTTTTGCTCTACCACATTTTTTCTTAATAATTAAACAAATTGTTCAGACTTTTCCCCCTCTGTGAACTGGAACGAGTGATAATTTGCATTTGTAAAGTAGCATATTTGAAGCTCCTTTCAAAATATTATTCAAACTATTTTAATACTCCATAATGTGACTCACTAGTCAACTTGATCAAGCCTCGAGAAGTAAGTGAACTGCAAAATGTTAAAAGGAGGCTGCTGAAGACAGAATAAGAACGATGGAAGGAGCATCTATTCAGACAGATATCCTCAACCATTTAATATTACATCTAATTTCTCTTAATCCAAAGGTATTTACTGTTGTTTTTAATGCACACAGAGTCTGAGTAATTGAGAATTAACTATGGTATGTTCATTGGAGAAGATTGAAAGCAAAAACAGATGATCATGTATTGAGCCTACTAGTTCTGCCTATTACAGACATTTCAAGTGTCTGGAGGAGCAAAGTTGACTGTTCTTTGTAGTGAAATTCTTCTTCTGTACCTTACTAAAGAATATTACATGCACTTGTGTAATCCTTATAATTATAATTATAATTTTTTTGAGAATAATGGGTATGGCCTGTCAAGTGTAAAGTGCAAGTTATACGTCTACATACCGGTATTTTACACTTTGAACCAACTCATTCTGTAAAGAGTCTGCGTATACATGTATTTGTAACACACAGAAAAACAAATAATTGAAGAGTCTAGTGCAAAAACGATGTAAGTGACTTTGTATGAAAAACTAAATTCTCCCAAGCGTTATAAAGAGAATAGAGGAGTAGCTTAGGGAGAACTGAGATCTTCATCAACAGTCACTTACATCGTTTTTGCACTAGTGTCTTCAATTATCTGCAGAATATCCCAACCCTGTGAGTCACTTGGGGACTAAACCACAGATGCCATTGTTTATTCCCTAGAGCCTTGTGTTGATGTCGATTGTTTTGGGTTGAATCCTAATTATAATTATAGTCAAAGTGGTCTATTAGGCCACAGTTTTTTAATTTTTAGGTTTACGGATCTTCACCTAAATTTCCAGAGTTTGGAAAAAAATAAAAAATTAGTTTTCCATTTAATAATGTTCTTCATTATTATTTTATTGTCCAATTGAATTTTTTGAAAAACCCATAAAGTTTTCATTTCAGATGAATTGAGTTTTATCTCTTTAATCCTGCATTGTACACTTTCTGTGCAAAAAGAAAGACTGCAATTAAAGATTGCACGACTTTGGCAGTCAGTGCCATAAATAATAGTGGAATGCTTGTGAAAATTTAAAAACGAACAAGAGGGCTGTCAAATTTTATTTTAATTCCCTCCCCCTCTCCTAACTTGTTGCCAAAAAGTCTGCAAACCTAAAAATTGAAAAACTGTGGCCTAAACAATAAATAAAAGAAGAACAAAAAGGAAGGGAAAAACAAAAGAAACCACATCACAATGAGAATTTTACCTTTGATTCAGCTGTTCCATGTAGCGAGTGCTAAGTGTCAGGTTTTGCTCCAAAGCCTTTATCTTGTTACTGAGTCGAAGAAAGATGGATTCCTTCTGTGTCCCCCCAGACCCAGGCCCTAGGCTGGGCACTGCCGATGAGCCGACTTGTGCAGCCATTTTATCAATTGACGAGACGTAATGAGCATCAAAACTTGTTTCAGTGCTAGGAGGGATCTCTGCACCCACCTCAGCAGTGCTGGGTGAGGCAGGTTCACCATTTGTGGCGATTGATTTGGAAGGTGGCAGAGTTGGAGAAACTGTTGATGGTGCAGGGGGGTCAACGACTTCTTTTGTACCCACAATAGGTGGTGCGACAAGTGGTGGGATGGATTGTTCCTCAAGAGGAGTAGGGTTCTCTGCAGATTCAGATGGTTTGGTAGCCTTCAAGGTTGAATCCTCTATACCATCTGGCGCTACCACCACTGGTTCACTGATCTTCTCTTCCTTTGAGTCTTTTGACGTATGCGATCTATTATGCACTACGGTTGGTTCTTCAGGCTTTGAATTTGCCTTATCTTCAAGTACTACTTTCCGATCATTAGTGGAATCTGGATGATTTTTATTCTCTAGGATACCACCCTCTGGCTGTTGTGGATGAGCGGTTGCTTCTTTGGCTCCATCGGCCAATTTTATCTCCAGCACATCCACACCCGGCACAGAATGTTCCATCAATTCTATGGAATTCACAGCACTGCACTGCGATACTGAGCTACTTCTGGTTGTGAGAGCATCAGTTTGAGCCTCGCATGCTGGCTCTCGTGATTGCGTCGATGGTTTTGTTGGTTTAGAAGTATCCTCAAGAGCTAAATTATGTAGCGCATTATCCTTAGCTATGACAATACTAGGAGGAGGTCTCTCATCAACAACTGAATCCTTGTTCTTTTGTTCATGACTTACGTCTGACGAATTACTGACTTCTTTCTTTTCTACTAATTTTTCTTCCACTTTCTTCACAACAACTGGTGGTAAAGGTTTTTCATCTTCTTTACTGACAGCAATATCTCCTGCTGTAGTTCCTGAGCTTTCTGCAGATGAAGTGCTCATAGTCGTACTCGTACTATTACCAGGGCTTACAGTCATGGCAACCACCGAGGGAAGGTGTGGGGTCCCTCTTCCTTGATATGAAATGTCGGGACGTTTAGAAAGTGTTTCCTGAGTGTGGCTGGGTTGTATGAAAGTTGTAACATGGATCTTTTCCTGAGTGTGATTATCAACTGATTTTCCTCCATTTGCAGTAATTTTCACAGTCTGATAATTTGGAGTCAGAGTGGATTTTGAGTGTGTGTCAGTTTTCTTTTCATTGGAAGATGATACTGAACTTGACGTCTGCTTCTCAGGAAGACCTAGTTCAGCTGATGCTTTATCGGCAATGGTTGTCTTATCTTCTTTTGTTTTAACAGTCTTGAGCTTTTTCTTATCCTCTTCTTCTTCTTCCTGGTCAATTTTACTGACAACTGGAACTTTCCTCTTGACCTGTTGTTTGTTCTCCTTGCTGGCAAGAACTGCTCCTAAGGAACTCAAATTATGTGATCTAGAACTGAATATCTTCCCAATCAAACAAGTAAAACTGGATTGCCCTACAATGCTAAGGAATAATTCACATGAAGATGGAACACTACAACAATCCTTAGACTCTTGTTGGTGTGCAGCAAAAGATATGTCTGCTGGAACCTTGCTGTTCAAATATTTGGGTGTGGCGTGTTCTTGGAAGTTATCTGGTTCTTGTACAGTTGTCCCTGTGTTGTTAGCAGTTCCATTCACCACTTGTGGCACAACTGCAGTATCATCTATTTCATCCTTCCCTATTAGTGTAACAATATCTGGTTTATTCTTAATGTGATCGTCTCTACCAAGCGCCTCTTCCACATCCTTGCCTGAAGTGTCGTTGGATTTCTCCTTTACTGCTTGTGTGATCTTCTTAGCCGCTTCTTTTACAAAGTTCAGTACAGTGTTAGCTGCTTCTTCCAAGATGTTACCAGGTTTCTTGTCTTCTTTGTCTGTAGTCACACGAGGATCCGGAGGCAACACTGGAATTATGTCCTCCTCGTCACCATCTGAAGAAATTCACAACAACATTGGTTACGGTAGTTTCCATTAATGATATATTTAGTACATTCAATCACACTGCAAAACTATGCACTGTTTAGTTTTGATTTTATATTTATAGCACATTTATAAATGTATTTTGTCATAATCTTGATAACACTTAACTCCCAGAGCCTGACTACTGCAGTAGTTTCTAAAAGCTTCACAATAATTGTATGTGCTGTGAGGGTTATTTAATACCAAATACATTTCACAGGATTAATTACATGAACAAAGTATATATATTATAGGACTTTTGATTGAATGAGTGTAAAAACTCACTAGATTAAACGGGGGTCCAAAATGTGTAAGCGTTATTACTGTGCATGTTCCAGTTATTCTTAATTATTAAATACAACCCAATGATTACTGAATTTCAAGCAATTTGATTGGTTCATAAATCCTGATTATGCTGTAATATTCCTGACCTTAAATTCTCATAGATTGTTATCATTATGCAAGTTGTATGAGAATTGCAGACCGAGTTGCATCAGAGATTGTCTACAAAAATCAAGCAAAGTTGAATATTAATGGCACAAAATAGTCATGAAACTTTTATGAAAATCTTGTGTACCAGCTAAATGAATGACAAGACTTGTTAATTAAGTTACACACAAAGCATAAACCTGACTATTCAAATCTGACGAGTGCATGACAGTCAACGAGAAGGAAAAAAATTACACACTCTTACATCATGTAATTCTGTTCACTTGGCCAGGTCTTAATGTTCTTGTCTCCCAATAAAGGTGATTCAGGGCTGAACATTCTAAAGATATTAATCAATCGGTAAGCTCCTCGTTAACTGGAATGTCTGGGATTTGTTATGTTTGCATGCAGGTGTCAGAATGGCAGCCATTTTGAGTTTTACCGAGAGACACTTGAATATTGTGATAGTATCTACAATGTACTTTCAAGATTTACGTCATCCAATTTTGCCATACCTGTACTCTCGGACTCCTGGCCACCTGACTCATGGTCTTCGTACTCTTCCACCATACTTGTACCATACACTCGCAGCAAGCTCAGAGGGCAGTAGTGTTGAGACCCAAAATGACTCAGCATCTCAACCTTCAGAATATGGAAGAGTTACTTTGAACCCTTTCAACCCCAAACATGACAAATGACACATTGCTGTACATGTAAATTCTCCTTACTAGCCTCTACACATTTCTAATAAACATGTTGGGAGAACTTGTCAGTAAATTGTTCATCTTCAAACATGTGCTGTTTATCATGATCAGTTTCTATTTTCTCATTACCGAACTACTGTCTTTTGTCTTGACATTGTTAGGAGAAGATAGAAGTTGATAATTGTCTTTGAGCTGAAAGGGTTAAGTCAGTCCCCACAGAGGCTCATATTAACTAGAAGGGCTGAGAGTATGTAGGGTTGGGGCTACTAAATCAGGGACATAATCAGGAACCAAGGTGCAGGTTGAAAATGAACCAGAGCCTATAATGAATGTGTAACTGCAAGTGTGCTTTGGGGTCCTGAAATTTCCAGCTTCCAGAAATGGCTTGAAAATGTATTGAAAACTATCAAAATATTGTGTGTGTGTGTGTGTGTGTGTGTGTTAAAGCCAGACCAACACCCAGGATCTTAAAATAACTGAGGAGAAGGTGCTGCCTTTGCTCTTACATCTGCAAATGGTTAGACCTTCACATCTTCTTGGATAAGGAGGTTAAACTGTAGGGCCTCAGAGACTCCATTGCATGGTCTAGAACCGTTCGAGGCTCTCTGTCCACCGTTGAGTGGTCAAGTTGTTAAAGCTATGTCTTTAAAGTGACCACCTTCTAATCTCAACTGGACAAGCAATTGTGACCCATGCAAAATGACAACCCACCCTCACTGACAGTTGGTAATAAATTACAGGTCCCTGTTAAAGTTATCTTTTAATCATATTTTAGAACCAGAGGCACTGACAAAACTTCTAAAATACCATATTAAACAGTCTCAAAAGTAGTAACCCTTGTTATGTTAACCTATTTGGGGGGGGGGGGTCCAAACATGTAAGGATATCATTTTCGGTAGTTACGGTACATGTCGAGTTTTAA
>JANUFV010119008.1:0-15741 GCA_024757865.1 Epizoanthus scotinus | reverse complement strand
TGGTATGGTATGGTATGGTATGGTATGGTATGGTATGGTATGGTATGGTATGGTATGGTATGGTATGGTATGGTATTATGGTACTGTATTGTATTGTAGGAGTTAAGAAATGAATGTTTCAACTTTCTCTACAACTCGTATCGCATTGTATTGTATTGCATTATATTGTATTGTATTGTATTGTAGTGTAGTGTAGTGTAGTGTAGTGTACATGTAGTGTAGTGTATTGTATTGAGCAGAGTTGAGTTGATTTGAGTTGAGTTGATTTGAGTTGAGTTGTATTTGTGTTGAGCTAGCTTGATTGAAGTGCTTAAATTATGTTTTGTTGTGACAAAACAATTGTTTTGACGTTTCAGTTGTGAGTGCGATGTCATCAGATTATGGCCCCAAACTCGTCCATGCTCCCAGCTGAACAAGGCAAGCTTGATAAACTTTCTTTAAAATATTTCACCTAGCCCCTAGTAAGGAAAAGCCATTTGACTGATATAACCTGGTCTTTATTTAAGTTGTTTTTTATATGTAACTCAGTACCTAATTCACAAAACCTACTGGACTACAATGTAGTGTTACGTGCAAGGAGTTGTAAGATATAGTTTCTGTTTGAATGACTAAAATAGTTGTATTTACAAGCGCTTGTAGCAAGTACTAGTTCTAGATGAAAACTAGGTACAGTCATTGTGTTGTAGCAAGGTGCATGGCAAAGCTTTTTAATTTAACTTTCATGTGTCTATAACGCTATTTCTTGCAAGAAAACCTTAGAACAAAATATATGTGGAAATACACGTTGATGAAGAAAAAACTAAAGACAACCGAATGCACTATGCTCGGAATGTGCATTTAGCCCTAGTGTATTATACATGGGCTTTTTAGAAAAAAGCGCTATAGAAATAATTTATTATTATTCATTATTATTATTATTAGTTAGGTCGTTCTTTTAAGGGAAAGATAACAAGCAACATAGATATGCAGTTACACCTCATTGAGTGATTTGCTTGTTCTTCACTTGGAAAGGTTTTTCGAGATTGTGTGCCAATCAACATTTTTGTCAAACATATATTTTGATACAAGTCTTAATCGTAATGAATAAGAATGATAAGAACAGAGCTGAAGTTCGATCAGTAGTCAATCTAGTCGTATATAAACAACTTCTGCGTGCCCTGTGAGAGAATTGAATGATTGTTGATCAGTCTTGAACTCATTTTTAAAGGATGCTAAAATGTGTCTATTATTCCTGTAACAGCAATTACTTTGGACAGGTGGAATACATTATTGTCTACTTAGCATGGATTGGAAGCTGTTTGCAGGTCACAGTAGCTATATACACATGCAGCTCACGCGGAGTTGTTGTATCATCTGAAACTACTACGTAGTGAATCATGAATTAAATCCATTAAGTTGCTCTGTCTTGCTATTGTCATGTAATGATACATGTAAGTTACTTTGAATTTGGTCTTGAAGATTTTGAATGACCTTCCAACGTTGTATGTATTTTAGATAGCTTCCTAGACACATGTACTGCATACAACAAGCGTAAAATGTACTTCAGTAGTTAAATATTGCATGATTATACCAAGCATCATTACTAACTAAAACGAAAGTTAAAAGCAATAAATACTCATCAAACTCTCGACATATATGAAACAGATAATATCTCGATCCAGCTTGATGCCTTATAGAGCTCGAATATGTTAAATACTTATGCCCTAGCAATACATTAACCATCGTCAAATTGTCCATGCAAAGCTGTTGTTGTAGTACTACAGCAGTGCATTGTCTGCCACGTGGTACCTGGCACCGTGCCTTGTGCCGTGCAGCAAGGATAAGGACAATGGACATGTGAGAGAGAATGCTGCATTGAAGGTGCTCTGTCCAGAGGGTGGGGCAGAGGGCTGATACTGGTTTGTGGGCAGAAGGTGTTTGTATTCCACTGCCATGCGTTGTAAGGTAGAAGAGGCGTTTCAAATGGGCTTCCTTTATCAGTAGCGTTTCCATCTCCATTCTTTTCATGTTTTCTATATTTTGCCCTTCTGTTTTTGAACCATACCTATTATGAAAACAGAGGTCGGATTAGTAAAACACGTTATAGTACCCACACTTCTATTTTTTGTATAATGAGATAACTCAGTTTGTCTTAATTTTGTGATTATTTGTTATACAATTGCACAAGGAAATATATTTGCTATTATGGATTTAAAGACAAACGTTTTCGACCAACACGGTCATCATATCTTTAGGTAATGAAATGCGGTTGTGTGTTGTTAGTTTACCTAATACACTAATAACACACAACCGAATTTCATTATTTAAAGATGACCGTGTTGGTCGAAAACCTTTGTTTTTAAATCCATACTATCAAATATTTTACATTGTACATAATCTTTGCATATGGAGAATTTAAGATCTGAACATTAATTAACATAAAAAAGCTTAAAGATTAATTAAACTAAAAGACGAAGAAGAAGAGTGGGCTATACTATCGGTGATGTATGTGTTATAGTTGTACCTAAGAGATACGTTGTCATAGATACATATTTGTTTGTGCTTCTATGGTGTTATAAGTTCTTGCTTAAACGTGCTCTAAGAGAAGTTGAAGTATAGTAGTAGATGTAAAAGTAAATGTCACAATCTTATTCTGAGAGACACAATAAATATCGTTGGATGTTTGACATTACAAAGTTGTATAAATTAGGATTATTTTCCAAACTATACGCAATAGAATTAAAGAGACATTTCTATTTCCTGTAGAATTGTGTCAGTTCCGTCTATTCGTACCTAGATAAAGAGATTTGCACACCTTTTTACAAGATTATGCATTGAAGACATTATGTATCATTTCAAGCTATACGTCAATGTCTTGGATATTCAATAATGGACACTTTCAATTTATCTCCATTTCACGCTGCATTAATATAATGTTTAGCAAATGCATCAATGGATGAGAACCTCGAGCTTCGAACTATTGAACATACCATTTGCTTGAGATGTAATTTACCTACTGCTCTAATTATGTAAAATTAAATGAATACTGGAAAGATATTTTAGTTTTTTTGCCTGTTTCTTACAAGCTGTAAGCTGGTAATTGTTTATTTCCTGTTAGTAATAACCCTGTTGATGAGCAATGAGATATGAACTGGTAATTCTTTGTTTCCTACTAGTAAACATGTCATTCTACGGAGATTTAACCGTTTTAAAACGGAATAACGCCTACGTGTTTAATGTGGTCGTTGATCTACAATACTAGTTAACTTATTGCTACAACATATCTCCTGCAAAACAAGCTTAAAAATACACGCCCCCATCAAAGACGCCGTTTAACTCCTTGTACATCCGCAAAGGATTGTAACGCTCCCATCAAAGAAAACGTTCCATTTCTTGCCAGACCAGCGTGAAAAACAATACCAGTGACATACTAATGCCAATACTCAAGTTAACCACATCTTAAATGCGATTGGCCACGGCTACTCAAAAGGCTAATCATAAGAACATGGAATGTCAAGAAGGTGTTACGGGTTTGGAATAGATATCCTGGTAATGTTTTGACAGGAAGCTACAGGAAGTGCCATCCAAACTCTGCAACAACGGTAACTTTGCAAATTCTTCATTGCAAATGAGGAATATTCACACGTTTCCATTCTGTTGTATCCCATCCCATCGAGATGTGTAGATTCCATTTTATTTTCCGAGTGACTGACAAACTTAACCTATATGTAATATATCTACTTTGGAAAGGTTTTCTAACTTCAGTGTCCAATTTTGAAATGGTTGTACTAACGATTGACGATGTACACCCTTATATATTTTAGAGCCAATGTTTCTAAGTCAGAATAGTTTTTGTAGTGACTCATTAGGAATTATAAAATGTCTGTTAACTTGTGTATTACTCCGTGATAAAATGATCAGATTAATGTAACATTTTCTTAACAATATCAAGAAACAACGTTACCAACAAGTCACCATTACAGTTTGATAGAGGCAAATACAGGATCATCTTTGTATCAAAACTAATTTCTTATTTACCTTATTCTAGGTGTTGAAGCTCGTTAAATTATGTTAAAATACGAGTCTCAGAGTTTTCTACAATTTTATATTGAATATAATTGTTTATGTGTATATTCATAGAATGTAATCATCTACCATAAGTGTAATTCGAATGTCCATTTACTACTGAGTACTTAAAAATGAGAATAAAATCATATTAATCGGTAAACTACAACATCGTATAATTATCAAAGGAGAGACAATAGTAATTGCTCAAATCTAAATCTAGAAAATGAAATGAAGAAAGCTGATACAATTCTTTATTAGCAACACATTGTACAACTTTATAAACAATGATGATAACATTGTAAATGATGGTGAAGAATCGGAAGTGTATCTAAGATTGATGTTTATGTTCTTGAAGGCATCATAGTGATGATAACGTAACGAGACTGATTGATCACGATGAAGAAGAAACTAGTTTATCAGCAAGTGTACAATTATAGTGTTAGCAGATTTGGATATTATTAGACGCTGTAGAGAAGCCCATAGGATTGAAGATATGTTCGATTACGACAATGATTAGGTGAATATTAGGAAACAAGTGTTGGATACAAGAAGGGTTTGGAGAAAGAGCTAGCATGTTTGTAGCTCCTCCAGGAAGAAGAAAAAAGAATAATAATGAACACAAATTATGAGCATCATTGTTGTTGACGACAACATTATGCTATTTTCATTTCTATTGATATCAATGCTAATGATCCATATCGTAAGAGGTCGACGAGCAGTGAAATGCAGTTGCCTGTCTAGAAAATAAAAACAAAAGTAACAAGGGTACTTCAGTTGACAAAATATACATTTTCAAGTTTTAGAATTAATGTGTACAGACATTTTTGAATTAGGAATGCTGATCATGTAGGAATGAAGTTTTAGTATTTTATAATAGTGGACATAGTTAAAAATCTTACCTGGATTCTAGACTCAGCAATGTTAATATATGCAGCCAGTTGTTCCCTCATGACAATGTCCGGATAATGCGTGCGAGCAAACATGTCCTCCAATACTTGCAACTGCTGGTGAGTAAATGCGGTGCGTGTGCGACGATGTTTACCTCGAGAAGATCCATAATGTACTTCCAGAATAATATCTGCAACATAAATAGAACGTAATAAATCCACAGTATTATTGACAAAAGTGTATCTGGAACAATATTTCTATAATTATTTACCTCATATGGCAACATAAATAGGGATTCTACATGGATTTGCTAAGACATATGTATTATATTTATTAACTTCTGTGGAATGAGGTCTAGTTACAGCACAAGGTAATTATTGACCGAACAGTATATAAACTAAATACTAATGCAATTTGAATTGCGTTAGCAGTTTTAGTTACAGGATTAAATGTTGATTCTATTTTAAAAGCATTTCGTTGCATTGAACAACTCCATGTGAACAACTTCAGGTTGAAAGGTTTCAGTAAAACTAACAGAAGAACTCGTAGTATCAAAAACAGAACAAGAACAAGTTTTTTTCCATCTCTCGTTTATAAACGTGGAAATTTCTGATTTTTCAATTTGCTCTCCCAACTCAGTGGAAGAAATACAAGTTAAACATATCTTTGTCTTATACTTAAACGTTGATTAGTTTATTGACTGTTTTGTATAAGAGAAATGTATACCAACGATATGAAAACAGCGTTTGTTGCTTTGTTGTCAGATTTTTAAACGAAGACTGGAAACAGTCATGAAATAGATCAGTATACTGACTGCATGTTATGTTTGCAACCTCCAGCTTAATTCATACTTATGAAATAGCTAAAGAAACTATCAACCACCAAATAAAACAATTCAGCTTCAGAGCCTTTGACTCACATTGCCTTCTCATGTACCGCAAATGATATTAGATAGATTTGGGTAACAAAATCTAAACATTGTTCTTTGAAGGATAAACTAAATAAGACTTGAAGCAAGTATTTTCGTAAAATTAAAGTTACTTTTAGAATCAAGAAGACCCAAGTAAATAGAACATTTAAAGTTCACTTTTATAGAAGAAGATACATAATATTATTGCGTACTTTTCAATTTATATTTTCTACAGTTGTATTTCTAACATTTTCTTTAAAATAATGCTTTGTTCTTGGCAACCATTTGGCACACATCACAAACATTGTTGAGAGACAATTTAGGTAAGCAAGACACTCATCTAGGCCTATGGTAATTACATATTGCAAAACAAGTCTAACAGCTAAAGAGTTGCTGATGAATTCGTTTAAGAATAAACTCGTTCTCTATCTTGCATTTGTGTAAACGTGGGACGGAGCTAGCTGTCTCGTGTGGGGGTTAACTAAAATACTGTCACGTAGCTCCATTATATATAGTACGCATCAACTCCACACAAATATAAATAGGATAGTTCCTACAGTATAGTCAGTAAAAGTTAAGGATATATTCGTGTTTTAAGCACAACATATTTTACGTTTATCTTTGTTGCTTGCTTTAACTGTATTTTCATTACAGAGAACATGGCGTTCTTGGCACCGTTTCAAGTCTTGAAAAGCAATGCTACGTAACAAGATTACAAATGTACTGGATATATACACAACAGTTAGTTGTATGTTTAGTTATAAGGACATGTCTTTATGGTAGCAATGGTCTTATCAAACAAGTGTTGCTGTTGATAAACCACCACGATAACTAAGAGAGCAATGAGCGAGTGTGTACATGGCACAAGCAGGAGTTAAGTGCTAGATGTGCGGAAGTTTACCAATTGCAGTAATCCCATGCAGACACTTCAACACTACTTATACTAAACGCAAAAGCTGTTAATTCCAGAGAAATTTAAACAAATTCTTCGCTGAATCTGGGTCTGTGAACTACAAAATACTTTCAAAGTTCAAAGCTTGAAACTATTTTAAAATGTTATAGCTTGCACGACTTACGAGTGATTAATCACAACATGTCGTTAATATAGTGTGTTCCACAGCACGAAGCATGGCAAACTTGCATTGGAATTACTAGTTCAATAAGTGTGGGCTTAACTTTTAACGTTTAATTTATGTCTTGTATAATCCGTCAGAGTGAAATGTCTGAAAATATTGCTATACTATGGTCACAACTAAACTTCTTTGAATGTTTTTATATAAAATTCTCTTACTAATACTCTCACCACTCCAAATTCCATTCTCTTGTTTGATGTCAAGAAAGCTGTGCGTTTGTTAAACAACAGTTTCATGTTTTTGTTAATACTACAGAGTAACTCCCCAAGTGATAATATATCCAAATACTGATAGCTAAGTGGTGCACAGCAGTCAATGTGGTTGAACATACCCGCGAGTCGCTCTGCCAGAGTCAGTGCACGGTCAGCCGAGGCAGTTTCCTGTGTTGTGCTTGATGCATCTGGCTTCAGGATATTGTCTATAGAAAACGGCGATGAGCTCAAACTTCCACTCATCTTCTTTCAGAATCGTTAGAGTGACCAAGACGCCGTTACTTGGGTTTCCCAGGGTATATACACGTTGTCTGTCAGTTACAAGGGTTCAGCACAGTTCCTCAGCAGGCCACGATAGATTCGATTTACCTCCTGACACCCTATTGTTGATAAGGACGAATCACATTTGTTAATTTCCCCTCTGTTCATGTTTGCGGTTTGTCGCACCTGGGAATAATATTACGCCCTTAGGTAATTTCAGTTATTCCCCCAAAAGCGGTCTATTTCAAAGTTAGAGATCGCCTCGAGTACATATGATATAAATGTACTTTCTGTTGATGGGCCTTTGTTTCTTTTCCCCCTCTCACCGAAACTTATCCCATTTGGTGTCATCAAAGAAATTCATTATAATAATAGTGTAGCAGTCATCACTTCATCCCTGCTTATCTGTTGAAAAGTATCTATGACCACCTTCATAAGTTTATCTATTAGAATTATAGTGTACCCTTCTAGTGCAAACTTTGATAATATTTCTAGATAAAGATTAATATTTCTGATGCGCTGAAGATTATCGTGACTTGGTCGTTAGCTCTGAGGTAAGCTTCAAAGTAGTATTGGGACAAATAAGTCAATATTTTAAAAGAGAGAATTTAAATCATTTTTCAACCATAAATTCAATATTTCCATCACTTTCTTTATTTCCTCAATTTCACTTGTCGATTTTCACATTTTGATTTGAAAATATTTGAAAATATTTTATAAAACCGCTACAGTTATATTTTTAGGGCTGAAATACAGTTATCGGATCGTAGTGATAGGAAAGAGTACCAGAATGTTCAAACATATGAAAAGAGTGAGATAAAACTAATCCATTCTTATCTCCAGAAGGAAAACCATGAGAAAACACATCATATCAAAGCCTACCTTTTTGTAAGAAGCATGTGGTGCTACTATTGAAAACAAAATGCTACGAGGGGGTCTATATTCCCAGCTTATTGAAGTATGACCAGGACTTTTGCACAGGATACCGGTTATTTCGAATGTATACAGTCCTGTAAAGCCATGATCCAACTATTTACTCAACATATTTTCGATGTGACACGCCGTCTAAATGATTGATCGAATCGTAATTGCGATTTTCCGACCTCCTTGAAGAAAGCTTTAAGATCAGATAGTTCATAAAATTAATTAAGGCGATCTTATCACAAGCAAGACGATTTGTTTATCCCAGATCAAGTCTTGGGAATTTTTCATTCCCGTCAAAGCAATACCCGTCTGACGTTTTTCTTCTCTATTTCCAGCTGTTCTTGCCAAGCCTAGCCCCGCCTTTTTGTGCCCCCGGGTTAGTATAGAGCAATTGAGGCAGAAAATGAATGATCAGAAGTAATTTCTAGTTATTATAAGAAAGAAAAGACAATCAAATTTAATAAAAACTTTGTATGGGATCTGGATTTCTTTATTGAAGCCTTAGAAGTACGTTAATTTATTAGAAACTCGCACCACGATTAAAGTCAGGAAAATAATGTATTGTCGAAAATTTGATGCGGTATCTATTTCCGCACGTTTTTTAATCTTATGTCTTATGACATTGTTCAAGATGTATTTTATCCTTTGAGAAATATACTAAGTGGAATATAATTATTTAGTTCATACTTCACTTATTGAGACAGTGGAAATGAAATATAATATTTTCCTTAACAGTAATGTTGCATCTACCCTCATTTTACGAAACTATTCAACAGAGGGGAGAAAAAAGACAACTGGAAGATTTTGTTTTTAATAGGCAAAATATTGCGAAAACTCTATGGCTAATTGCACCAAGTATGGTGATTTTGTGTAGGGAATCAGCCGCTTTATAGCTATTTAAATATCCCAAAATTATATTAAACCTCATCGTGATAGATTTAATATTTATGGCAAGACACTGAGCAGTGTTTGCTCCGAGTCACACGCGTTCTTGTATGGTTAAATTCAGTATTGAACTACAACAGTTACAGTAGTTTTGTATCTAATAACAGAAGTAAAGATTTGTGAGTTCGTTACTTATTTTATCACTCACTGTCAGAGATGACTTGATAGTTTTACGCCATTCATTTTAGAAATGGCAAAATAAGAAAAATAAAAACATATTTTAACATGATTCACATGGCTTTTATTCATACAGCACTTTTATAGCTGCCACTTTGAACAATTGTGATAAAGTGAATATGTTTCTTTGTCAGTAACGATAGATTCATGGCTGCATTGAACTCCCTGTTTTATACAGCCGCTCATTTGAAATGAAATGGAATGCACTTTACGTTTTGAATTTCATGATGGACTGAGAATACAGGATGTATGTACATCAGATCAAGTTTGAAGGCTCTGAAATATCAACACTGAAATATGTTATTATCAATCTGTAAACGTATAAAGATATACGACGGTAACTGTTTATTGTATTTTGAGCTTCAAAAAGTTCAATGTTAGAACAAAATCAAAGTGTGGATTAATAATTCATTTTACGCACGTTACTAATAGCGTCTTGAAAATATTTCTGTATTAGACGAATTGGTTTTAATGGTTTCTCTCGCTACATGTTTAGAATTAGTGAATGTTGTCTCTCTGTTACAAATAATTTATAGCCATGTTGATTTTTTTCTACATCGTGGCTAAAATTAAAAATAATTGAAGAGTTGTACACTGAAGAATAGAGATCTTTCTTCTGTTATATATCAATTCATTATCACTTTCCTATTTTCAAGAAAAGTGCTAAAGAAACATACACCTCAATACGACAATAGCACCTCAACATATACAAACAAAGCATGCATTGAGTATGTGACTATGATAATATTTTTGAGAGAAAATATGTTCATAAAAGAGCAGAAAACATTCCTAATGTTACATTCAACACACAAATTGTGTTATTTTGTCGAATGTAAAACCAATTTTGTCCTCAGGACCGCTTCAGTTCATTTTGACGGCGTATACTGTTTTTTTTATTGAAACAAACTGAAATTTGGCGACACCAAAGAAAATTGATTTAAGAAAGAAATTATATTTTTCAATATAAAAGAGTTCAAGAAATATTGTTTTATTGTGACCGTATTTCATATACGAAATAAGCTTGCATCTTATATCATAAATATTCTAGAAGCTCCAACGATTTGTTCTCTAAATGCATCTGCGGTGTGTGTGTTTAGTTTCCTGAATAGGGGAGTTAATCTAGAAATCTCTCACACATATCCACTTTCACCGAGATAGACCGACATTCCATAGAAGCTTCATTGCAACATCTAACTCGTAGTTTAAATCGTTTTTAAAAACTTAATTCGAATGGGATATTCAGGCATGAAAAACATTCCTCTTAGATACTATGTTAAACTAAGATTGTGCTAAACTCGTTCTTATCTGAACAACGTTATTTCCTGTGAAATCTAAATCTTATAATCGGTTGTTTTTGTTTAGTTTTATATGTTTTTAACAAGGCGATTTAGGTTCGATTTATTTTTGAATTCAAGCCTTTCACTGAACTAAACAATAAATTAAGTTTTACTGATGCTCTGAGTTTGCATAGGAATCAGTGGCCGGCTACTTTGTGAGATTGTGGATGAAAACATAACTAGTTATATACTTGCAAGTTATGCTTTTTTCAATTCCATAACTGTGATATATATTTTCATAGTTTCCTCCCTGATCCTCTGCATGAACCAATTTAACTTGAAATACATTTTATAAATGTCTTTATACTGATTCAAAATATACTTCTTCATAGGTTTTATATTTCAGTAGAGGAAGTACATTTCCGTTGGAGCTTCTGAAGGCGACCAAGTTATCGGCAGTAACAGGTATTTCACTTTTCAAAGCCAAATTTGTTTTTATTTTTGTTTTATCAATTTTTTATTGCCCTAAACGATGTTGGTCGGTTTTGTGGTACAAAAAGAAATTAGCTTGATGTTACTATGAAGGAGAAGTTACAATGTTGTGCATATCGGTAAACTTTTGTTGAACTGAAGCTGATAGAAAATATCCGAAATTATGTTAATCCTGATGAGGTATCAGCTATTGGTGCATGATCAGTGACAAGTTCTCAAGGTTGAAAGGAAGGAAGTTTCGTGAAAACAAAGAAGGGACGTTGCTTCAAGAACTCGGCATTAGCAAACTGAACCCGCTTTAACTTATTTCTTTAGGTTTCGAAATTTCAAAACGCAGACAACTACAGCCTACATTGAAGCTTGTGAATCATTCCAGTGGCTTCTAGTCTGCACATTAGTTCTTTGCAATGCTTCCCTTTGTTTGCAAAATGTGTCTTTTTAAACTGTAGACTGATAATACCCTTAAATGCAAGCGGCGGTTATATATAATCTGAAAGTGAAATCAAACTAGAGAAACAAGATAAGACAAGCATAAGATAGAAATCAAGCCAGCTATGTGAATCGAAATCAAAGACAGTAATGATCCATATAGAGGCGCGTGAGTGATTCTCGTGTTAATTAGTAAGAACAACAAACAAATTATTAAATTGACGACATTGTGTTGCATCTGATCATCTTGTAAAGAAAACTCTTTCGCCGCGCCATGGATAAAACAACGTCTATGGCAAGTAGCTAGAAGAAAGATGTCCCATTCGCGATCCCATTCAGTTCTGTTATATATATCTCATTATATGTCATATATATTCGGATAATATTAACAAGAGTATAACGTGTGACCATTCTAATTATAGTTCTTTTGGTCAGTGATCAGGAGTTTTTTACTAGTCGTTGACGTTGCACTATCAAATTTACAGAACAAAAACGCTACTGAATTGCATTCGTAACGATTCGTTTGAATCATGTAGCGATCACCATAACCAGGGCATGAAGGGAATGACACTTACAGCAAATGTTTTAATATGCAGAACACACTTTTACCAGTGTCTACAAAACCATTTTGTTATGCAAAACATTTGGTTTACATATTTTGTTTTATAGTATAGTATAGTCCAGTATATTGAAAAGACAGATGCAACAGAAAGAGAAATTCAGACGTAGTCATTAGACGCTTTTAAGAATAGCAGAGTGCTTGATCAATTGTTTATCATTTTGTTAAAAATAGTTACAGCAAGAGTTTGTGAACAAATGGTGCATGTATTTAAGTTTGAAAACATAAAAACACGATTGTTTAAACTTAGTTTCAACTATCAAACAGAAAGAGGAATTCGAAAAGAGATGTGTGCCAAGCTTACCTTGAAATACCCAAATCGTGCCTCTCGTTAAATTGATTACTGGAAATACAGCCAGCAACACAATCTAATCTTGTAGAGCTGTAAAACACTAAATGTCAGGCCAATTTCCTCTGAATGGTGCAAATTATTTGTATGATTGAGACAAATCTGTGACAGTTTACAGAATGAAACGTCAAAGCCCGTCGTCACCAACGGCTGTAGGATATTAAAACCAAGTTACTAGTTGATGGCCAATTAATGACCATGCATTTATTTTGACTTTATTAAATAAACGAAAGCAAACTGAAGAAAGAAAGAAAATATTTTAGTCTTAACATGAAAACATCTTTAAGTCATTTCTTAATCCTGTTGTAACCCTCGTGTAGTGATGTGTACATTTGGTTCACGAAGAAGATATTATATTTCGCTCCTAAATAAGAAAGGCGGAGCAAGAAATTGTGAAGGATTAACTGGTGAGCAAACAGTTGCTCTACAGAAATTGAAGCGTTCACAAACTCTTTGAAAACAAGATGCAAACTAGACAGAAACAAAACAAAGAGAAGGAGAAAGCAAAGTCACGAAAGCTGTAAGATAATAGTTTACATATGTTACATGATTGAAAACCATTTTCAATGTCACTTAAATTTGTCCTGTGATGTACACAAAATTTTATAATCCAGCAAAACTGGAAGAACCGTATCACGCCATGAAGTAATAGTGAAAGTGGTGTACTAGGTTGTAATTCAGAAGCTTACTTTGGATCAAATCTTAATCAGCGTAAGGATTAACTTCCAATAAAATGATTAAACACACACATTTTTCGGATAGCGAAGGATTAAAACGAATGCCCGTTGAAGATGTTGGTATATAACAGCATACAAGTATCTCACAGTGATTACTGATATAAATGAAAACTTAAATAAAACGATAAATGTAATTGACTCTTACTTTTCTGCAGTCTTATATGAGCGTTGAATATCCATCTCTGGATGCATTGTCCTATTACTAGCATTTTCAAACCGACATATGTGTACGATGCTGTTGCTACAAAGCTACAGATTCTTCTGGTTTAACATAATTTGCTTTTTCTTTTAAGAACACATTTTACACGTATGAGAAGCAAAAATAACTGAGACACCAAGGTACGAGGTCTTACAAGACATGAAAGGATGCTGAACAACCCCCCACCAAAAAAATTAAGGGGTTTAAAATACCTTCTATTACTCTATAAAAATACTTTGTCACTTCTCTCGAAAGGCATTCTCAAATTATAATATTTAGTTCTGCAAAGTTTGTAGAAGTATAGATTTTGAGAAACCATAATATTTTGAAAATATTAAGCTGGTTTTGAAAATAAATGATTGCCATGGAAACATCCTTAAAATATTTTGGTTTGCAAAATTTAGTCAGTGACATAATACCAAGTATTAAAGCTTGTGGTACCGAAATGATTTCAAGAAAGAGTAGCTCCCCTCTTAAAACTGTGTTGAGACACTTAAAGGTCATTTCATTGAAATAGAACCAGAACTAACGTGTTTTTTCAACTTCACTTATTTAAAATCTTCCTTTTTCCATAGGGTTGTAGTATAGCTTATGTAGAAACTTGAGGAGAATACGTAAAACGAATCATATTTCTATACATAGCTATTTCATACTTATCTAAACATTCATGAGTCATATAATTAAGGTAATGTGAGGACAATTTTTTTTCGCCACGCTGTTAAGAACTCCAGGTCCGTAGAGACAACTTTAAACTCCAACTCAAGATGTTGCTTTAGTAAAATTGTAAATGTTTAACCAGAAAACATTCTCTAAGAGAACGCTTGTGTGGTATAGTATCCATGAAAATGTATCGAGATCTCTTATTAGATAATCCAGCCGTTATTCTTGAAAGCGAAGTAATTGGTTGATATTGAATACAGTGTACAAACATTCACAGCACAGAAGTTACACTGATTGCAGCTTTATTGATCTTGGTTGTAATATTATCGGTTATAACTATAGATAATTATTATCATGGGAAATAAAGGTATCTTGTCTTAGATAAATTTCTTTTATTTGAGCAGAGAGGAAGAAAGGGGAGGGGAACCGACATGAAATTATTTTCAACTAAGCACAACAAATCAGAATATGAAAAATTATCCCTTTTGTCTTAACTTAGCAGTCACAAGTATGGTGTTACAATAGGAAAACACCTAATCATATGAATCAAGGTTTCAGGAAGTGATTTGTTTCATATTTGAACGCTTAATGCATCAAAAAGAAAATTCCAAATCAATATTTTTTGTTGTGTTGTTAATAATGCCAACTAGATTCTAAATATTAAAAATACTAATAGGATTTAATGGAGCCGAAACCAATTGCAGAATTGAACATATTTTAGGTATTCCTACTGATGATCAGTTACTGATTTGTATTTCATTTCAGCAACATGTAGTTGTCTGTTCAGATGTATTGTCCACTTTAAGACAGAACCATGTAGGTCTGATATAGGATCATAGCAATAATTATGTTTAAAATTATTTTGAGATATTTTAGAATTATTATTACATGTTAATAATTCAAAATAATATATCTGGAGAAAGCCTTTTAAACTTACCTAATGTAGTAACAAACTTTTGAAAACATATTGTTAAACTAAAAAGTAATTGACTGCAATGCACATTTCCAACAATTTCTCCATGATTTTTCACAAATATTTGAGGCAGAATATGAACATATACAAACAAATACAGTTATTGTATGCTCAACAAAACTGATTTGAGAATGGATATATAAGGTTTTCAGTTATTTGTTAAAACCCATTTATAAAGTAATGACTAGAAAGTGTCTTGATTACGACTAGGTATAAATAGAGATATGCATTAATTTGATTTTGACCATAACCTATCTTTTAAAAAACATTCCAGTAGCGTTTAGGTCCAAGTACGTACGACTTGCAGTCACATATGGTCTAATTCAAAATAATTCATTTTACCATCTGCAATATATTTAAGGGATTTTAAATATAAAAAGTTTCAATATATATATTTAGATAATCAAAAGTCTTATATGGGAGCAAGAAGGGAGTAATAGTAATAGTAATAGTAATAGTAATAGTAATAGTAATAGTAATAGTAATAGTAATAGTAATAGTAATAGTAA
>JANUFV010118897.1:0-12862 GCA_024757865.1 Epizoanthus scotinus | reverse complement strand
CGATTGTTGTAGAGACCAATTTTCTTACCTGTACCAGGTCCAGATTATACAGGTATCTTATAAACACCCAAATGGCCGATTGTTGTAGAGACCAATTTTCTTACCTGTACCAGGTCCAGATTATACAGGTATCTTATAAACACCCAAATGGCCAATTGTTGTAGAGACCAATTTTCTTACCTGTACCAGGTCCAGATTATACAGGTATCTTATGAACACCCAAAAACTGAGCAAATCTCGGCAGGTTCTACTTAGGTCAGCTAATCTACCTACCCCTTACTAAAAAATCTTTCTTGTAAAAACGCGTTAACCGGTCATTTAAATCAGACCGAGGCCCGTTATGTAAATGAATATGTAAATGAGGTGCCCCCGTAAAAACAGGCTTATGTCGTCCCTACTACACTACTCTCAGCTCAGTACCTTATACAGTGTGCTGTAAAGTAAGGGCCACCAGTTTATCGGCGGATTTAGTTCCCCTTATTAAACATTTTGTTTTGGTTTTAAGAATGTACAATCACAGATGGATAGACTTTGGGAGGGGAATTTACCACAAGTGGTAGATGATGAATAATGCGAGCACCGAGGCTCCTGGAATGGCATTTTCCTGCATTTTGGGGGGATCTCTACCCTCCCATAGATTTCACCAGTCCTCTTCCAGATTTTACCGACCTTTCCCCAGATTTCATTGGTTCTTACTGTCTCCTACAAGATGAATAGTCCATAAAGGCAAGTTGTACAAGATATAAGAAAAAATGTAGCTTACAAGGATACCAAGTTACAGAGGTAAAAACACATCACATAATTTTGGCATTTGTTTTAATTGGTTTGTTCCTCATATTATACAAGCTTGCCGTTGAGTACTGCAGGAGTGTACCACACAGGCATTCCAACATGCAGGCTCAGGTGAGTACAGGTGTCTCTTCTGTCAAACACTAGTTACCACTCACAGTTCAATGTTGTGCAACAATGCCATGTTAGCTTTCAGCCTTTTGATTTTGTAATAGCAGATATGATCTCTAAATTCAATACCACAGTTATCTACTGCTATCATAATTTAATCCAAAACAATTTAGATTTCTGCTATTAAACTTTGTCATAAAACCCTGAAAGCAACACTTAGGTATTACCCTTGAGTTCCGTTGGACAACATTCATTACCATATTGCACTGTCCCTTCCTTCCAGTATTTCATTTCAGGAAATGTGGGATTACTTGAAAGGGATGGGGGTGTTTCATAGGGCTCTTACGGTATTTCCAATGTCTCATTTAATTAGGACTGAATAAGAGCTGATGAGAGTTGTGCACACTAGCCAGTTAGGTGAGAGTTGTCTTCAACTCTTATCAACTACCCAGTGAAGGCAACGATGAGGGATTGTAAAAGCTGACAGGATTAAGAGGGTGATTACATGAGACCGGAACAACTTCAAGTCGGTTTACATACAAATTCTTACATGAGACCGGCTTGAAAAATCACCTAACACCAGGACTACTCAGACCGGATGGTGGAGTAAGATGATATAGTAGTCAGACAAGTCTGACTTCAGATTGGTTTGGCAGTTTTTCCGATTTAGGAGCAATAATTTCAGACCAGTGGGAGATTTGGTTTGTTTTACTCATGTGCTATTTTTTCATACTGGTCTCCAGCAATTACTTCGTCCCAGTCTAAGTTTGTACCATGCAGTCTGAGATCGCTCCAGTCTCACATAATCACTCACTAACTCTCATCGACCCATGCGCCAGTTCAAGAGAGTAAACTAGCAAGTGTTGACACACAAATAGAAATTGTTCACTCTCATGAAAACTGATATATAGTTTCTTGCTAGTCAAGAGCATGCTTAATGAGAATGAGAGCATGAACTTTCTTAAAGTCTCACATGCTCTCCTGCTCAATAGCAGGACTTTATTTCGGCCTCTGGTGTCCACAGAAAAGCGAGCTGCATCAATGAATCCAAGTCTAGCACACTTCAGCAACACACTTTCTCTACATGTGTGGATGAGGATCATGCCGAGGTCTGCAAACAAAACATGCAAATCAAGTTATTCCAAGATAACTGTGAGTTTTGCTATGAAAAATTATGTGTTGCACTGCTTTCATAGCAAGAGTTCTGAGATGGTACAAAGAACGATGCAAAGTAAAATAATGTTAACTACGGTATATTTCAAGAGGGTAAAACATTTTAGAGCCATTTCCTGTAAAACAGGTCTGTGATAATCAGCTGGGAAATTTACAATTATAGTATTTGAGAGATAAAGCAATTTAAAACTACAACCATTTAAAGTGACAAAACTAAAAGTTAAACAAATTGACAGTGATTCTTAAATTCCATGATAATCAAGATAATTTGTATTTTTAAAGCTCACAGTCATCAGGTAACAATGACAGTGTGACAACGACAAATGTCTAATTATCACAGAAATGACAGATCTTACGGAATATATGCAGCTTCAATTGAGAGCACAGAAATTCTACACTTTAGATTATAAGTTATTTTCAAAGTATTTTCATTGAATCCAATAACCTTACAGATGTGTCACTAGGAATTTTGAAAGAGGGATTCAAATTGGCCCAGTTTTAAGGTGGTCTGATATAATATTATTATAATTCTAAATGTAAAAACCTTTGTATTAAATTTGGGACTGAAAAAAGGGGGAACCGCTTGTCAATATCTATGCCTTATATCTTTAAAAAACTAAAGCTCATCAAGTACATAGAGTCCAAGTTTAGACATTCAACAAAAACATTTATATTCTAAACATGCAAAACATAACACGTAACTCCTCCAGAGTGCAAAGCTTACCAGCTCAGCCAATACGAGCATAAGGTAAACGAGTATTCAGCCAGGAATGTTTCTTGGCCTGGTGATGATAAGTTCAAAAGCAATTGCTACACATCACAACATCTGGTTGTGTGAGAAGTGAGATAACGATGTGTATTTTTGCTTGTTACGACATTATTTTAACTTAATTTGCATAAAAATTATCTTAACAGGGCATTTGTCAGGATCGTTTTGTGTGCACATGTAGATCACTATTAGTCTCGTAAATATGGTGAGAAATTGCTTCAATTGGGGGATAACATCTTCAAATATACGAAGACATCACTTACAAGTGATGAAACTAAAGAACTAGATGGTACAACCGCAATATTATGTATGATTTCTGAACACAGTGTATTGAAATCAAACATGTGATTCACAATACACTTCTATCTGCCATCCTGCACTGAAGCTCAAAACAATTTTCTCTCGAAGTTCTGAATTCCTCATTTCAGGACGACATTAATTTTCACCAAATGTCACAACACCAAGGTGATGCCAAGTTCGAGGGTGCCAGCCTGACCATACCCTTTAAGGATTATCATATTATAATTGCTCCGAATTATTAAAATATTGAATATCCGCTGTTTGATTGATAAAGCTTGTTACAAGTTACAAGAGTATTGGTCATGGACACACACACACAAGAGACAAACGTCGGCAAGTTTAGATTGTTGTTTGTTTTACTAGTTGAGAGATTATAATACTAACATTATCTTATTGAATTATTTCTCAGCACTTATAGAATGTTTTGCAACTTTATGTATATAAACATGCACAGTGTGAGATGTGTTTATAAATGTATTTGGCAATTTTACAAGAGGTCGACTCCTAAAAACATGAAAACAGTGACTGGAAAAGCACAATATCCAGATTCCAGATCCCATTTGGTTTTCTCAAAATCGATCAATGCTGATCTTCTGACTAATTTTACATCGCTCATAAATTATATGAGAAATCATATGTTGAACTTTTCCTATTGCAAATTGTATATTTGCGGATATCAATGGTTTTGAAATACATGTAGAATAAAAGCTTCAAAATCAGGGTGTGAATTATACACAAGTAAAAATAATATATGGTTGGGGGAAAAACCTAACAACACTCTGGTGCAAGGGGAAAAACTATTAACGCTCTGGTGGGAGGGGGGGCCCTGTGATGGACTAGCAATCATTCAGGAGAGAGTAGCAGAAACGAGAGCTACATGTACAATACATGCCAGATCTAAAAAGCCATTTGGCTTCTCTTAATCCTTGACTGAGGCAGCCATATTTTACTTGCATGTCCTTGCATAGCAGGCTATGAAAAGTAGGCAACAAATTGTGAAGACAGCATCTACATCATCAATTGACTTACCTTGGAGCTGCCTTTACAATATTATCGACTCTGAGTATCATCTCGGCAGCCTCTGCAGCTGACAGAAGCACTTGGCTCTTTACCTTGAAGGACTCGGTGATCCCCAGTTCTACCATGTCACCCACACATCCTTTGTACATGTCTACAGGGCAAATGATCAGAAACAATCAGAACATGGATATGTTGCCATTTCCACCACACAATAAAAACTACAGAGATTAAAACAAATGACCAAACCTCTTATCTCCAAATGTCATCATGGTACATTAATTAGTGATCTGATATCAGTTCAAGGGATCCTTTAGTGAAAAAATATATTTTCACAGGTGAAAGGTATATACTTCGAGAGTCTGAACACCGGCTTCTTTTGATTTAAAACAGTTAAGGGCTTTGTGCAGGAGTCGTCAAAATCAAACTTTTTTAATTTGAAGGCTGCCATTTTGTGTGTGGTTGCTAAGCTGTGACAACAGTAGAACCAGCCTCCCGACGTTTTTGTTTAGAAATCATTGAAAATGGCATATTGTGCTGCTGTTGACTGCTGATCCCGTTAAAAAACTCAAACAAGAAGCTGGTACTTTTCATAAACTTCCTCCTGAAAACAGTTCAAGAATTCAAAAGAAGTGGGTTGATGCTTTAAATCGCCATTTTCAAGGATTTCCAAACAAAAACATCCGAAGGCTGGTTCTACTGTCATTACAGCTTAGCAACTGCACACAAAATGGCAGCCTTCAAATTGAAAATGTGTGATTTTGACGACTCGCTGCACAAAGCCCTTACTGTTTTAAATCAAAAGAAGTTGGTTTTCAGACTCTCAAAGTATATACCTTTCACCTGTGAAAAAATAGTTTTCAGTAGAGGATCCCTTTAAGAAACAATATCATTACAAGTTGCGGTCCAACAATGAAATAATACTTATTTTTCTTTATGAGAAAATGCTGTGTTCCTTCTGTATCAGTGATAAATAGTTCAGCATGGCAGCTTCCACATCATAGAATGCTCTTCCCCCAATAATAATATTAATTTAGGACTGCTCTGTCTTTTTAAATCGTCTCTTCCATTAAAACTTAGCTTTTAATAAATGTAGTGTGTCATAATTGTTCAAGACTTGATATTCCACATCAGAATATTAATATTATCATAGCAAGGACTTGGTAAACATTGTAAGAGTCAAAAGTTCACAAAAAGTTTTCTTGTATTTTAAGATCTCTAACAGATGAATAGCAGACGTTGGTAAACAGAAGTGTTTTAGATTTGAACTAACCAGTTTCTTTTGCAGATATAGTTTAAAACAGTAATTTTCATATAATTATTTTCAACATAATTACATCAAAATAGGCAAGACCTTTTCAGTTGCTAATTCAACTGCCGAATCACTGGCTCTGCCTTTATACGGGGGAGGAGAGTTGGGGGATTGCAGTACAAAATTAGCCAATAATCGTGTAGTTTATTTGCACTTTGTAAACTTGCTGGGTCCAGCGAGTTACCAGAAATTCAAAGTCATTCAGGTAACTTTCAAGTTTATCAATTTTTACTTTTAAGTATTTTCCTGTGATTTAAGAAACTAAAACAATTGGACATGTATTCCTACAAGTTATGGAATCGACCACCTGTATATCCCATAATATTTCCTTACCTAGTCCACAGGTGGTCTTGCCCTCCGTGTGGGCAGCTCGCAGTTTTGCTACAAGGTCTGCACTGTCGTAACCTGCATTATCTGCTATGATGGTTGGTAACTACAATACAAAGTTGTACAAAATCAAACCAAAACACTCAACAAAACATAAACTTAATTAACCCTTTCACTCGCAGCATGCTTATATTATATCTTCTCCTTACAGTGTCAATATAAAATCAGTTGATTGGTTGTGAGAATATAGGAACTGATCATCGACTGAAAAAACAATTTGGATTGTCCATCAATCTATAAAATAATATTATAACCTTGTAAACTTGTAACCTCTCTTTAAAAACTTGGTCATCACCACGTTCAATATTGTGATCCAAATCATTTGTTTCGTGATATTCTACACAACCTTGTTCGAAGTAATTACCAGTATAAAATAAAATATATATTTTTTTGGTTTGGATTGTTTTGCACCAGAGTTGAGGCTCTTCAGAAAGGAAAACTAATCTAGAAATACCGATTCTTTCTGTGCCAAACAATTTGTAAGTGTTGTGTTATTGAATTCTCCTTACCAAACACCATATATTTCTTAAAAAGTTCTAGGGAGAATTAAGTAATTTATCTAAAAATAATAATTTTCAGTATGTGGTGTTTGGTATGTTATCTTTACAATCATACTATTTATTGCCATACAGATATAACAAGCAGAAGTTTAATTAATACAAATTATGAATATAGTGCACACCCAAAACTGAAGCAGTTCCATAACGTACTAACCTGTCGGAGTGCATTGGCAAAAGATTCCATAGCAGCGGCCTCCTTTCCAGGAGTCTTAGCGGCCAGCTGTGATACGGCATTAGCCATCAGCATCTCAGAGCACCCTGTTAAACAGCGGCATTGATTACTGTGCTATCATTCAATTCTAAGATCCTCAAATGTGAGGATTAAATATTGGGGGTCGGAATAGAATAAAAACTAAAATGGACATTTGAACACCATAATAAGTTAAAATCGACACTTGCTTTTATTCACTGCTTTTAATTCGACTGATCCGACTCAAGAATGCTCCAGTACTCTCAGAATAATTATAATTTAATGAACTTCAATATTCAGTATCTTATATTTGCTGAATTAAACTAGTATATTAACAACAATTTATGTCCTTTTCCTAAAACCTAACAGTACAAGTGGTGAAACATCATTTACTGTATGTTTAGTAGTATGGAAAAAAAAATTTAATGTTAATTTTATTTTTATGTTTTTTCTTCAAAATTCATGTTGGCGGTCTCATAACCAGAAAATATAAAAAATCTGGCCTAACCCCTCCAAAACAGATTTCCAGTACAACCCTGAGTGACATAATACTACATACATGTATAATACAGCAAGTGTTATTCATTAATTTTAATTTTAATTATTTCTGGTTACAATAAATTATCTGTTGGTGCTGACATAAACTACAGAAGAAACTTAACTCCCCATGAAATATTGAGCCATGAACTGGGGGTTTAAAGGGAGTTGGTTATATCCAGTTACAAGTGACATGAAAAACAGCATCATTACCTCCTCCATAGACTGTCCTGGTTTCCTTGACGGTCTGCGTCAATACACAGAGCGCATCATGGAGAGAACGTTCAGCTTCATCCAGGATCTGCTGAGTTGCTCCTCTTATAATAATTGTGCAGGCTTCATTTAGTGCACAACCAGAGAAATGGATCAACTGAAACACAATTCAGAGTGTGACAAGTCAAGTCAGTACACTTCAAACTGTACAAAACAGAAAAATTAATGCTATGTGCATCAAGGCATGACATTTGAAAATGTATTTGAAACTTGTCATATTTAAGAATTTGTACAACATGTATTTAAAATGATAAAAACGTGATAAATATATGGCTAAAAAGTTGTGTTATATGTAAAAACAAATGTTTGTCGGTCCACTTGATTATCTTCCTGAACATCATTGGTCAAGTAGACCAAAACGTTTGTTTTTACATATAACACACATTTTTAGCCATATATTTATCACATGTCCTAGTACATGTATCTCCATTGTAATTTTTGATATCTTCCATCTCAATATTCTTGTCTTTGTCGTCTTATTCCTCTCCCTCAACCCCTATATTTTTTATTATCTCTGTCTAGCCTTCGCCTATTACAGTGAGCCTGTACTGTAGACTAAGTTATAATACATTTCTCTTTTGCTGCATGTCACCTATTTAAAAAATGTGTACATAATTATTAACAAATCAGTGTAATTGTCATTTAAAGTCAAGCCACAAATTGTCAGGGATGTCTAAATGAGTAAAGTGAACGAGAATCATTGCGATGTGATGTTACAGAAAGTCGTTTGCCAAACCAAAGACAGACTAGACTCAGTTACCTTGTCCTCTCCAATCATCACCTCCTCAATCAGTTTACAGGAACCCAGTGTGACCAGATCAGGTCTGTCAAATGTTGACACTATCTCTGAACCTAGAAATGAATGTTCAAACAAAAAAACAAATTGAGACAGAACAATGGAATATTGAAGACGTTTTGTCATTAACGAGTCAGGGTTTGAGAGTCTTGGTAGCACCCACCTACCAAGCATTGGGTAACCCCCTTCACTTTTCCCTAAATTCTTGAAATGATGAATTTACTAAATTCTTTAAACCTTTCTTATTATTATGTAATAATGCAAACTGGCAAAGCCAGAAGGCATTGCAGCTTTGTGTTTGATACTAAGTGGGGCTCTCAAGCTGGTTTTACTCAAGTGTCAGAGATGGAAGTGGAAGCACCATAGTCCATATGAACACAGGATAACAGAGCCAGAGAATGCAGCTCTAGGTATTTATCAGTTCCTCTCCATCTCCACTTTACAGTGTTGATATGGACTCGGGTACTTTGACTTCAATCTCCACTTGTGCCACCATCTCTAATGTAAAGCAGGTTTTACATGCAGAGTTCTCGATAACTTTTATAATGGATGTAACATTGCAAGTTTCACCCGTATCAGGGAAAATTGAGATCTGAAGTCCTGAACGAGTGTCTAAGGGGATCTGGGAAATGCCCCCAGAAAATGCCATTTCCAACCAGGCTTTTAGCCAGGATTTAAAAAGTGAGCATCCACAGTTTTCCGCATTTTTCAGCACGTATTTACTAAAAAATAAGTTAAACTCTCAAGCTAGCCAGTCCGAATCATGATGTAAAAAAAAATAATAATAAAAAATTCTCCAAAAAGTGGGCATCCACAGGATGCCCAGACGCCCTCTGGCTAAAAGCCTGTTTCCAACACTCTTGGAAGCTTGTTTCCTAAAACTCTAAATAATTTCCAAATCTCACAGACATCAGGTAACGATGTGTGACAACATCTAATTTTCACAGCCGTAACATCTGCTTGTTACATCTGTGGCAGGTGTTATGGGTTCAATTGAGAACACTCACATGCACGACACTCACAGACCTCCTACTATAACAAATTTTGCAAAGTGGATCATGTTTAATACCACAATGACATGTACCTGTGACTAGTGCAAGCCTTTCCACTCCTTCAAAATCTGCATGTTCTATGGCCATGCAGCCCGCATCCGCAAACAGCTGTTCAGGATAATTATAGATCAACTGTCTGATAAGAAATGGAAAAATAACATTAGGAGGGAAATAAATAGTTTATCACAGACTTATTTTGTACACCCCCCTCCTTCCCCAATATGGGTAATACTTTATACCTCACTTGCTTCAACATGGGTAATACTAGGAGGTTTAGGATGCACTTATGAAAGGTATTTTACCAAGTATATTCCCCAGCAGCACCAGGACACCATAAGCTCATTAAAATCACCTACATGTAGAAACACCACTGAGATTGGCGAAGATTCAAAATTTCCTAGGGATGGGGGGGCATATTGAATACCCTAAAACATGGCCCTATGTGCCTCACAAGTCACAATTTTAATCATAATATTTATTGATACTCGTGGCAGTTAAAACTGAATTAAGAGATATTTACAATGTTTAAAATTTACAATCATATAAAAAAGTACAATGTTTAAATCTAAAATCACTCACTTGCACACTCTCACACTCTACACACTCACTCACTTTCTCACTAGCTATCTGTATTGATATGTAATAAAACTTGAAAACCTCTGTGTCTTTGCATTAAAAGCGCTGCTCCCCGATGGCCCTGGAGCAAAGATGGTAGGCATGGTTTGAAGTGGTGGCGGACATGGATGTCAGGATGTTGTTGAGTGGACTGGTTTGTTGTTTGTTTTTGGTTACAAATTTTTCACACAGAGATGCCCTTCTTTTGCTTAGTGGCAACAGGTTGGCGCTTTCGAGGCAGGCATTGTAGGGAAGTTTGTCTGGCCAAAAGATGGCACGCATGGCTCTTTTTTGTACCATTTCAATGTCAGCAGCTAAACAGGATGGTAATGCTGCCCAGACAGGTGATGCATACTCAAGAATAGGCCTGATTATAGTACAGTATACAGATACAAGGTCTTTTATGCTGTATCCGGCTTTACGTAACTGGTAAATAATATAAAATCGTTTGTTGGCCTTTGTTATGATTTTGTTGCAACGAGTTTGCCAAGTTAGGTTACTGCTGAAATGGACTCCTAGAATCTTAAAGGATTCGACAGATTCTATGGCATGTACTCTGATTGACAGCGGTGTCTGAATTGGAAGGCAGTAATGAAGGACGTTAAATAGCATTTCTTTACATTTCATAGGGTTGAGGCGCATGCCTCGAGCATTAGCGCAATGTACAATATCGTTGGTAACAAAAGGCATAAGACTAGGTGAACAAGGTGGAATCATTTCAAATACGGACAAGTCATCTACAAATTTAATTCTAAGATTCCAGTTATTGGCAAGGGAGTTTACTAAGATTGCGAATAGTATTGGGCCCAGTTTAGTTCCTTGAAGGATTCCTCCGTTGATTGTTTTATAATCGGACATGGTGTTATTTATCCGGACACACTGTAAGCGTTGTGTTAGAAACAGGGTTTGTACACTTTGGTCTTCTAAAATTCCCTGACTTTCCATGACCTTTTCCATGACTTTTTTGTGTTTTTCATGACCTGCTTTTTATAAAACATTACATGAAAATGTGACTCTTGGTTTGCATTATTTGCAAGTGTCATTACCATTTGGCGTGAAAATGTGATTTACCATTATTTTTAAATGCAATGCATTTATTTACATGCAAATGTGTGATCTTCAGCAGCATTTTTACTCAAACCTCTAAACCTCGAATTTTTCAAACAAAACTTTTACCTCATTTTGTAATTTAGTACACAGTTTATCCATTTTCCATGACCGAAACTAAAATTTCCATGACCAAAAGTAAAATTCCATGACTTTCCAGGTTTTCCATGACCCGTACGAGCCCTTAGAAAGGATCTTATTCATCTAACAAGGGCAGGGTGGATATCAAGCACATCACACTTGGAACACCATAGACAGCTACTGAGTACTACCATCTTTTTACTGCCAACCATTTACCACCACTATCACATCAACACACAACACATTCGTCAGCCATTGTTACAATTTGGTGCCCGAGTTGTTGTTGATTTGCTGATAATCTGCCAACCTGCCGACTGGTCCACCTATCTCACAGTACATGCACATGTATGTCTCACAATCTATGTACACGTACCAAAACATGGAAATGGTACTAGTAACTCACTAACCGGTTGATGAAACAGGATATATTGTGCTTCAGAATTTTGTTCACTTTATCTTTCATCTTCTCCTAATTGTCAGAATGAATTAAATAAAAGAAATATTCATGAGGATAGCAATCATACCCACAAAGAGGACGGTACACGTGGGTTAATATTAAAGTACTATCGCATACACAGTGATACTGTCAATTACAGGGTTCCCAACCTTAGCTATAGAAAAACATGAAATTGAAAAGCTTGAAAATTCCTACCTGCTGTACATGCCTGCCTGCCAACCCACCCACCTACACGATTGTAATACATACTCTACATATCTACATGCATGCATGCACACATTTATGCACGTACACATACAGGTCTACATACATACTTTATCAAACACAATTTTGATAGGCTTTTCTATGGATTTTTGGGCTGAGAAAACGTTTAAAATGGAAGGCAAAGAAAGGTATTCGGGGAGAGGAAAGCGAAGCAGTGATCATTAGAGCCATTTACAAATGAATGCAACTGTATACAACCCGATCAATTTGCAAATTCTATTTGTACTAAAATTTGCTAATTCACTGACCATCTGCCTTTTGTTTGGGGAGAGACACCTTGTTCAATGTTGAATATCTATTTCATTCATGTACATTAAATTCCTCAACAATTAATTCCCTGACATCTGTGTTACCCAGATATAAGACTGTGCACACGAGAACACCAACAATAATTATTATAACGAATTATTAAAACCAGTGCTTGTCGTTTAAGGCGAGCAATCGCTCTTGCTCGCCGTAGCTCGAACAAAATCAATCTGAGAAGGGTGATTAATAAGTCACCTGATCATGAAAAATCACTCACCTCTTCATAAAATAAAAAACACATGTTGCCCTTTGTGAGTCGTCTTTAAGATTAGAAAAAAATCCTCATCTAATTTGCTTTGCACATGTTCTCAGTTGTTGCTGCGTTCCATGATCAAAGACCATTTTTTGTCGTTTAAAAATAAGATATTTCTTTAGGGGAGAAATCACTCGCCTAAAATATTTTAGGTGAGCTTTTTTCCACTCACCAGCAATTTTCAAACGACAAGCACTGAAAACCAAACAGGACAGGACATGGTTACCTTTTCTGCAAGTTCTAACTCTGCAACTTTTGCTGTTGATTCAACACGAACTCTTGATCCAAAGACCTACCGGTAGTAAAAAATATAAAATTTTACATGGTCTTAATACACCAAATTGCTACAATCTGCTATTTGTCATTAAGAAATTGACAACTTATTCAATCTTACAGTCAGGGGTGGAAACTAACTTTTTTCAGCACCGGCCAGCCCGGCCGGCAGCAGATCAAATCCACCGGCCCGAAAGCAATTTCACCGGCCCGACTGTTTTTCTCTTTCTCTATTATATC
>JANUFV010118786.1:0-15754 GCA_024757865.1 Epizoanthus scotinus | reverse complement strand
ATCACAAGGTTGTACCATTTTTATTGACTCATATTGTGTTATTTGTAAGAATTATGCGCGATTGTGCGGAAATTTGCAAATTATGCGATCGGATGCGATTTTTGATCAATTATGCGGGATCGCACCATCGCACAATATCAGAGGCCCTGTATTATGAAGGTCACGATGGGGTGTACTCTAACAATTTACGCCCAAAAACAATTGTATTTTGACGGTTGATGGTAACATTTTAGGCCCTTTGAGGGTTAACCACGTTTAGACTCTCAATATTTACAGTTACCAAATTCTAAGAACTGCAGCTTAACTTTGCTATCTGGTCTTATTCACGATGTAATAGTGTTTCCCCCGTTACATGTACAACTAAGAAGTTTTGAAGCATCTTTCAGTCGATTGTCTCCTTCCCACTGCGCTTGCTCTGGCAGTTCCTGCAAGTTTTTATTTTCGTCAGACTTGACTGTCATATCGCTGATATCTTCAGGTGCGATTATCGGCTTCAGCATGCTATCTTGTCGGTTAACAAGAGGCGTAAGTTTAACAGAGTCGACCTCGGTGTTGCGAGATAGGAATGATTTCTTGCGTGACAGATAATCAGCACAGTAACGTTCTGTCAGCGGGCTACCAAGCTGAGAAGGACTTCTCAACTTGGCCATTTTGTTACGATTGACCCAGATGTAACAGAGATATCTGTAGTATGCGCTGCGAAAATGTTTGATGAGAGAACCGTATACAATTGGATTGACGCACGTATTTAACATGACAAGAGGATTCGAAAAATGGAATATTATTTTCGCTACACGTCTGTTTGCGTTGGCATTGCCGAATTCACGAGCCATCCAGGCTATTTGATTAGGAGTCATGCAAATGAAGAACAAAATGACAATACTAGCAATTGTCTTCATGACTTGTTTGTTCTCGTCGCTACTTTGACGAATTACAACTTCACCTTTTCCGTTTATTGACGCTCTTTGGACAGTAGATTGGTAGATATCTCGCAAGATTCGAAGATACGCCCCGCAAATTATGACCATTGGTATCAATAACTGTACTATAAACAATGCAAGCGTGTAAACCTTTTCTGAGACTTTGTCAAAACCCTCCGTACATCGCCCATTTTTCACTTTCATCAGTATAATGTTTGGCAGTACCACCAATAGGCCCAGCACCCATATAACTGCAATGCAGAGAAAAATATAGCGACGCTTGGTCGGTCTCATAAACGGGTTCACAACATGTCGGCAGCGGTAGACGGCCATTGCTGTCATTGTAAAAATACTAATGCAGAACGATACCACCGACATTGGATAAAATAATGTACAGAATGCAGCAAAAGGGGCTGTCCTAGAACAATCAAGATAAGCTTTGAGCTTGAACGGCATAATAGTCAGAAGTACAGTTAAATCAGATATTGCAATGTTGGCAATAAATATGTCATTTCCTGTCCTCTTCTGTTTTCTACCTGCGACGGTTAGAAGGACAAGCACATTCCCAACAACACCAAGAATCAGGATAAGAAAGTATATTATCACATGGGGTAACCACGTGACTCCAGTTCGACAGTCCACTAATCTAAAGCCAGACGTGTTTCCAGTCTCGTACGTAGTGTTGATCATCGTGTACGTAACTCCTGTACCACTGTCAATTTTTTAAGCTTTATGCGGTTCTTCAGAAAAAGGAACAGTGTTCACGTCACTTCCAATGCCCTTTGTTTCCTCTACTTGGTTTATAAGCACGATTCCTTTAGAGTTCGTTCCCTGATAGATTCCACAATGCGTTTAGTTGTTTTTCTAGTTGTTTTGCACAACCACGCCCGCTTGTACACTTTTTTGCCGCAGGACTTGGCCTTCACTCGCAGATGACCTTAGATTACTCGCCAAAGTCCCAGTAGGTAACACCAAGCTAAAAGATAGATAAGACAGAGCATTAAATGTATTATCCTTGAATAAAAGATTGACCACCTAGAAGCTGAACTAAGTTTATACACAAATGATAAAGGTTATAAATAGTATATTACCTTACGGTGACATTTATAGTTAAACAGTTAGAAACGAATGTATAGTGTTACATGTTAAGTACAACGTTTTTAAAAGGCAATGAACCGGCTTCAGTAGCGACTCCCAACATTGCCTGAAGACAGTCTCAAAAGAAAACACCAATCGGCGAGTTTCAAGTTAGTTGTAATGTCTGGAATTGGTTAATTTAGGGTGTCGTAATGAACCCAGACACAGCGGTTATAAATAGATCTGGAGTATTTGCTCGGTAAAGTTCGAAAGTCGCATTTTTCGAAGATGCAGCAGTTCATGTTCTAAAACACGAACCCCTAAAACATGTTTTTTTTCATATCATGTAAAATATGATTAATGGTTATGAAACGTTTGGAAAGCGATTTTTACTATCATAGTCTGAGATCGCCTGATCATCACTAGAGATAATCGCGTAGGTAGAAATCTTTGAGTATTCAGCGCCATTAAATAAGGTTTGTGCATTATTCCAAACGGACGATCTGACACGATACAGAGCGTACCAAAGAGTTCTGAACGCAAATTCAAGAGAAATATGTTTAAGTTTGTTTCATTATCTCAATTTATTTAATAGAAAGCATTTATACTAAAAACTAAAGGACTCGTGTGTATGAACACCGAGGAGTTGTCGGGTCTTTGGACAGGAAGTCTTTAATGCATGGTCATTACTCTTGATACCTCACATAACATATATAAATTGATCTTGAAACGTTGAATATTGGATACCAGCAACAATACGAAAAAAGGCGTTGCCTAGAGCTTGGCAACTCCATTAGTGTACACACTGCATTCCCTAGCGTTTAAAAGAAGCAAAAATACATTTTTATTCGCTTTACACTTTTTTAACATACTAATGTTTTTTAACTATTGTACAACACCTTTATGATGCCATTCATTTTATAGCTAGCGAAGATCGTAGTTAGCGATGTGACTGTCCGAAAACTGAAATTTTGACCAGAATCAACCGCTTCAGCATTTCAAATTAAAATTTTTACTAACACACTTGTCAAGCTATACTACTTGGATATAAAATTAAAGAGAGCTGAAAGCTCGAAGTTTATGGAAACTCATGAACTCGTCGTGAAACTCATGAAATCATGTTTTTAAACGCTGAAAGTGATAAATCCATACCTTCCAACATCTTTCCTATGTCAGTTCTAGATTTTCCATCTCTATTTTGAAACTATCTGCTCGTGGCTATGGGCAGGTGCTTGAGATAAGGTAATCAGAACAGAACAGACTACGAATCCTTGCAGAAGAATAAACCCACTTCTTAGGCTGCTACATAAAACAATGTGAACAGAACAAATCATGTCATTTTCTAAATGCAAGGTCTTCTGTTTTAATCTTAAATTCTGGCGCCAGTTAGGCGTGCCTTTGATGCTGTCTAGCTCATTATAAGCTCATTTGGTTAAGTGGTTCTTCTTTGTAGACAGTTTCCTCCATAAGTACAAAATTTATGTCTGCGATCTATATTTTAAAGAAAGTTAAATGTCTGACACCAGTCACTATTTATCAAGGATCTTCCGTGGGCTTCATTAACTAGTTCAGGTGCATTTTTGTCCTTTTATTATTTCATCCAATTACTTGGCTAAGAAGAAAATGCAGTTGTCGCTTTCTATTATGTTTATATCAGATATGTACTCACCATGATGGAAAAACAAGATTTCTGTGTACTTTAGCCGTTTCTTTAAATCATGTATTTGCGGCTTATAAAAGCAGCCCTGAACATGCTACTGAGTCAATCAAAGCTCCAATTGTCAAGAAAAATGAACAACGATCTATTTATTTCTAAGTGCAGTATAGTCATATTTCACCTTAAAGATATTGTGGAAATATGAATTCATTGAATTATCATTAACTAAAGTTCTCCCTATTTCAAAATTCGGTTCGAATGCGTACTCATAGTACACTATAAAGAAGAAGCTATTTTAGAAATATCTAAACAACTTGTAGCATTAATTCGCCACACGCTTGTGATTCGGTGTAATTATGGGGAATTCAAGATTGCTAAGAAGGGCCCCTTGGACACCAGTTAGAAAATTACTGCTAAGAATTATATTTGAATTAAAAACGAAAACCTGCTAAAAAACAAACTTGGAAGTTAAAATATAACTCATATATTGGTTTTAATGTAGGTATATCATATACCATATTCGTATTTAGGTGAAATTTACCGTGTTCTATTGCAAATGGACGCATTTGATTGGTTCTTTGATCGTTTAGTATTAGCCGATAGTCGACGATTGCGGACAGTCTTTGACACGCGTGGTTTTAAGTAAGCACAATAAATTTTGTTTCATAAATAATATATATATATATTGTTATCGTATTTATCATCATTTTTGTGTGATCAAAATACGACAAATTTCTACTAAAACAGTTATTCAACGCACTTTCTTTTTGTATTAGCATTCACTAGTTCGTTGTATAACTGTTAAACTCTATATATACACCTTGTTAATGGTAGCTGACTGGTTTGAACAGTTGTAACTATTTGCTTCATTACCACGTGATACCTTGCACAAAGGCCTCTTCAAACGGATGCAACATTGTCCAACATTGTTGGATACAAAGTTTGCTAAAGACATTGATTTTTTCCGTTGAGCGCGCGCTCTCGCCATATTTATCACGAATATGGCGAAATCTAATGACGAATCAACCGCGCGCGTGCACAAGAACAAAATGATGGACGATGTTGGATGAAAAGTTTGAACTGATTCAAACTTGATCCAACATTGTCCAGCATCGTGCAACATCGTTCAACATCTTCCAACATGGTGTTGAAACGGATCCAACATGTTGCGTCCAACAATGTTGGATGGTGTTGGACCAGCATGTTGGATCCGTTTGAACGGGCCTTAAGGACTCAGTTTATTATTAAAAAAGGGTCATTTCAATCCCACAATGCAACAGCGAAGTTGAAAGTACAAAATCAAAGAATGCTTCACAAATGTCTATCTTAAAATTAATTAAGATGCAAAGAAACTATGGCTCATCTTTTTTTAAAGGAAGTAAATTGATGTTTTCACGTGTTTTCTTAGGTTTGTAAAATGTAGACAAACCGATGTTATAGCGAAATAGGGCAATTGCAACATGTGATAATCATTAGACTGTACTAATTGAAAATGACGTAGCTTCTGGAAATGATCTTTTGTATTTGTATGATATCCACTGAAAACGAATTGCTACATTGTATATTATCTTCTGGTGCCAGTCAGTAAGAGTGAGACAACCAAGATTCACCATAAAAACAAAATATTTATCTTCACCTATCTTACTAAGGTACTGAATTGGAAATTGAATTGAATTGAGTTGAAGTGATGTAGTTTCTTGGAATCTGATGGGCTGCTACATTGCGGTATAATATCTTCTGAATTCATTGTCAAAACTGTGTCTTAGTAGACTGAGTGACTAATGCAATGATATTCACTGAAACTTCCGTCATTGGAAGTGACGTTCTGAATTCGATTTCGGAAACTATATTAATTTGAAGTGACGTAGTTTCTTGTAATTATTATTCCTAGATGTATGTGGTTGTCTGCTACATCGTGATATTATCCGCTGCTCGTAGAAGAAAGTTACAGCCTCTTTGGTTCCGAAAAAAGTTATGATATGTAAGATTAGACTCATATTTACCAAGGCAATGATAGCCATTAGAAACACATTTTCAAGTTTCTTGAAATGTGTTGGCAACTGTATTGAATATTAGCCTCTGCTCTTAGGCAGTGAGAGCTACAACTAAAATTTACTGTCTAAATGAAAGCAATACCTTACTGATGATGAATTTTAATTAAAATCAACTGAGTCGTTGATGTGTTATGTTTTTTGCGGTGAGGGTGGAACGTTTGAGTTGACGTTTTAAGCGCTAACCCTTTATTAGAGGGAAGAACTTGCGCTTGAAACTTCAGCTCAAACCTTCCACCCTCAAGGACAAGAACACAACGCATAAACTTTCAGGTGATTGCCGACATAGAAAACCTATTTTTTTTTAGAAAAAGTAACTATTCAATTGTAACCTGCAATTCCTTAGTATTTAATATATTTCATTGCCTTAGTCACTCAGTCTACAAGATATAGTCTGGTAGACTAGTAAAATTGAGTAATTGTAGGTTGAAATTGAATAGACGGAAAATAAAACAGGTACATAAAATGCACCACAAGCAGTCACTGATTATGAATAGGATATCTAAAATGTGTGCAATTCTACAATTCGTTTTGGCTACATCAATGTATAGCCGATATTCTATGCTCTTAGTCAGTTAAAGGCGCCTAGTTAATGGACAGAGTTCATGCTGAAAGCAATATAAATGTGTTATACATTTGCAAGATGAAGCACTTATATTTATTAGTTTTATCTCTGTTTGTTTTCGCGTGTTTGCTAGCACATGAAAGTGCCGGCTTACAAAGAATTTGAGAGTAGGCCTACCACAAATTCTGTATTTAATTATGTTGTCTTCTCGTGGAGGTTAAAATATGTTAAACTTATCAGGTTGACGATCTGTATTATTACTCATAAAGCCTATGTGTCACTCAAACTATTTACATGTGGAAAATACTTTATTCAAGTCATCTATGCTCAATCTAACACAGCGGAAATTTTAGTTATATTCATTAGAAATAAATAAAAACAAAACCATTCAAAGATAAAATACATATTTCCTAGCCACCATGTCACAAAGAGAAGACACAACACAATTGCAAAGAGCTTTTGGTTATATTTTCAAATATACACGAGAACAAAGAATATCTCGGAGTCTCAAAGACGACAAACTGCGGTGCAATGTTCTTGTTTTGGTGCAACGCACTGCGAAGCGTTCTCTTGTAACAATACACATACGGGAACCAAGTGCTATATTTTCGGCATTCATGATTTGTTATGAGAACACTTTTATAAGAACGTTTATACTGAGAAACAAAGCCGACATGTTAAGAACATACCTGATGTTGAGGATAATTAAGGAGTTTTAATTCTACTATAAAAATTATAAAGAATTATGACTTTGGTTTTCTTGTAACAAAAACAGCTTAGAGTCGACTGGTGCGACACATCTTGACTGTATTGTATGCTGGCACAAGAAACAGCTTCCAACTTAAGCTATTCACGTGTTGCCACTAATGCCAATAAGTTAGCCTGATCTCAGGCGTTAAGTTTGCTTCGTAGCGAGAAAAATCTCTCGCGCGTGAAAGATTCCGCTTTCTCGCTCCGAATGAGGTCAGGTTAGAACCATTAAAATAGTAACATAATTGCAATACAGTGATGCTGGTATATAGTCTGTATCTCAGTGGAAAGTGTGTGGCATATTTTTTTACTGTCTGCGCTTATGTAGATCTACAATCGAATTAAAGTAACAATTACTAACATACCAAGCTTACTTTTTGTGTTGTGCAAGTCTGTATATGGAAGAATACTCAATCCGTGCAAGTGTTAATGTTCCGCACTGGAAGTCCGTGTGAGGAGGACGCTCAATCCGTAATTACGAAGTGTTTTTAACTTGTTAACGGACGGTGTTACTCGCGTTGTCCATCACATCACACTTACTTTCCAACCTGCACGATAGTCGCACGAATTCAAATACATCTCATCATATATGCTTATCACCCAATATACATATCCTGTAAATTATTTATTCTTGCGGAAATTAAAAAGATGACACGAGCATCAATTCACATCTTTTGTTTGCTTTCCCCGCAGAAAAATATTGGATTTACCAACATACATGAATTAATTTACAACTTTATGAAAAATCCAAGAATGTCTATTTACATATTGTGTACCACATCCCGATGTAATTAAGCTAAAAACAAATGCTCCCAGATAGCTTATATTCAAAGTTTACCTTTCTTCGAATCGACTGGTGAAGGACAACTGAGCAGTGGAAACTATTTTGAAGATTGCAAATAACAAGTCAATTCACCTGGGCTTCATCGTCATTGCACGCAAGTACACCCACACAATGATGTCTCTTCAAAACATTATGAATATTCTATCAACGGTGTTCAGTAGTAAAGTCAGCAATATTACGGAGGTCTCATTATATTTCCGCCTTTATTTAAATTTATTCCGAACTGCCCTATCGCTGTAAACGTAACCTATACTGTACCGCACTCTTACCCATATACATATACATAGAAGGAGTACCCCGAATGCTCAATGAAGAGCGCTCATTTCGTGTCACTTATTCACATCCACATTTATGTTGCAGTTACTTGAAGCCTCATTTCATGCACTCTCTACAATGCTATTGATATCCGCTTTTACATAATATTCATCACGCTCGGCAGACATGCCTTGGAGGACAATAGACGTTTTGATTTGCTGTTACTAATTTTCTTCGTGTTTAACCACCATTAAATGGAGCTTTGAGCGGATCTAAACCATGCAATGGAGGTCTCCGACGGTCTATATTGTCTTTATCCAAGAAATCGTGAAGGTTTATCTGTTAGCAGATGTTAGAGTAAAGGCAGCACGTTCTTTTCGTTATTTTAAGACCCCGAGTGTTGGTCCGGCCGGGACTCGAACCCACGATCCCCCGTATGTGAGACCTACGCTCTACAAACTTAGCAAACCGAGATTATTTTCTATAACCAACGATTGAACTAGCCCTGTTTTAATAGTTACCATATAGTTAGTGAAATACTGACAAGCTATCACCACTCAGATTCTTCAGTATGTCTCAGTATAGTCACTTATTTCAGAGTCAGTGATGTTGAGTCTCGTAAATGTCCACTAGCATTTCAGACCTTTACAATAATTTGAATTTTTTCTTCACTGAAATCAAAGTACGAAGCAGGTGAAATTTATAATCATGAACATTGCCATGTCTAAATTGATTTAAACTGCGTTGTTTTCAAACAGTAAATAAATTATGAAAACTTGGCAGTAGTTCATAGTAATAATAATAATAATAATAATAATTATAATAATAATAATAATAATGATAATAATAATAATAATAATAATAATGATAATGATAATAACAGTAATAATAATACGGTTTAAGGTTCTCAGTTCCTATATTGTCTGTTAGTCTTCCTTACAGGAAGCTTGAGGTGCCAAATGAGAAATAATAGGAAATGAAAAAGAATAACAGGAAACTTGGGCGTCGCTAACCACTTCCCAAGGAAAGTCAAACATTTAAAATATGAGAAACAAAGGCAATAGTAAAGAACGAGAGGAAATGAATATGAATTATAGGACATTTATAGGCGCGAGAGAAAAGGAAATGGAAAATAGGACAAGGCTGTTTGTGCCTATTTTAAATATGAAACACGAGACACCATATCAAGCAATGGAGGTATAACCAGCTGACCATTTTACTGCCCATGGTACTTCCACGAACATTCCTTACATATGCTACTTCCCAGTATACCCCCGATGTACACTTTCCTGATAGAAATTGGGGAAAAAGAGTGATGCTTTGAAGCGGTTGACTTTTTCTCGAAAGTTCTGATGAATAAATTTTATCCCATTGACTATATGCAGGTCATGTTGTTGTGAAGAGCATTCACGCCCCAGTTGTTCAATGAATGGATAGCGCTATCCAGCGGATAAATACTTATTCAGTAGAGACTGAACTGTTTTAACTGTTTTAATAGTTTTCACTTAAAAGTCTTAGCTTATTGCATCTACTGGGTAACGAGTTATCCGCAGGATAGCGCTGGATACTCTTTGAACAACCGGAACCAGGCCTGCCTCACATTTTGTCATTAATTTTGAGAAATACCTGGAAAGTAGGGAGAAAGAACATGTTTAATTTCCATCTTAAACATGTTATTCATTATTTTTGATCGTGGATTATTTATAAGTTGTAAATATTATCAGTTAACAACACTTTACTTTCAATATTTGCTATAATTTTTCCCCAAATGAACGTTAGAAGAAAACTAATATAGCTGGATGTACATCCCTATCCTGGCTGCACCTTCGATGTCCTGGTAGTATCATGCTTGTTGTGGTTCATCTTCCGTTTTGTTCTTTTAAGTTAAACAAGTTAAAACTTGTTGTTTATATATCATTTGATATTAATAACCTCGACAATACTTCTCTACCACCATATTATATATATGTAGAGAATGCAATATGCGAATACAAATATAGTCCTTCCTTGAATAATCATAAAGTATCTATTTCAAAATGATTTCTGCCACACAAGAACAGTTTGTTTTAAACTTTGTAATAAGGGCCACTTCTATTATCGAATGTTTATTCCGCAACATAGCTACGTATATACGTAAGGAAGGTACACCTCGAACAGGATTATGATTATGACAGCTGACTTAGTTCTTATATCAACCAATCCTTGCCGTCATTTACAGTTATGACAGTGTATTCTTTGCAGTACTTCTGTTGACATCTTCGATAACTGAATTGAAGTATTTACTATTCACAAATTTCTCTTTACAATGTACCTTTTTCATTTTTTAACGCACGTATTTAGACAGACACATGTCAAGAGGCAAAGCTATAAACTTTATTATATACCTCTTGATAACAGGTCCGGCAATTCTTTATGAAATAGAATATTGGATATTAGCATAAATTGTTCATTGACATTTGCAAAATTTAATGAGAATCATACAATAGCATTTTATCTTGCAGTTCTTTCAAATATGATCTTCCTATCTTTTAAATCTGAAAAGCTGACAGGAAGTATTGCAAACACTTAGGCCTACCCGCTCTTAGATGATTGTGTAGACTGTATATTTCTCAGTTTCTCGTTTGTAAGTAGGAATTTTTTTAACGCCAAATATTGAAACTGCTACAATTAGTACAAATGAAGAAAGATTTGTGTGTATTATCTCCAACGAAAGGAACATCTCACAATTTTTACAATACGTTCATTAAAATATTTTAACATATGAATATATTTAATACATATTTAAAAAAAACAATTGTTTTATTATTGTTTATATCCTTTCTACATAATTAACTGAATAAGTGTTTTTTTGTTATCTTCTAAGTATTCAGTCAACGAGACTAGAAACACGAGAAGAAATCTAAAATGTCTTCAGTACAAGCGAAAAATCTCGAAAGCAAATGGACTATTTTAAAATGTAAAAATAATTTTCACAAATTTGCATAATTCCAATAAAAATAAACACAATTCTTAGTCTAATCGAGACTTAAATTCAACGAAAAATCTTTGGAAGTACTGAAGACTATAATATTATATATAAGTATACAATTATTAACTAAAAATCCTTTGTAGCCAGTGTAGATTTGCAATGAAGAAGATTGCTATTTATTATCTTGAGATAAAAGATAAAGTGAACAGCCCGAATATATTATTGTAATACGAAATATTACTCGGGAAAATGTCATTCCTCGTAAAAGTAGCTGTTTTTCTTTCAGATAGGTTATATAAAAATTCTGAACCCTAACAATATCACTGCTATATTGCCTTACCTTTCGTAGTTTATCCCGACTTCTTGAGAGATAACTGATTTCTACAGGTTGATCACCAACCGGCAATGTTAGCTTATTAGTCGCTGTCTTGACTGCGAAAAAATAAAGAGAAATGGCTCTTAAGTTTAGAAATTGAAGTTTAACGTCTAAAAATGCGATAGAACACCATATAGGATATATTAGTGAGAAATAATAAATTGCATATACGCACAGACTTTAGGAGTAGATCTTTTGTCTCAAATGTCTTGTATCTTATGTTATCATTTACTGGCTTAACACAGAAATTTATTCAATTGCAAAAGTGATGATTATCATATGTGGTCATATATCATCGATGCACGAATACGAATATGCTGCCACAATCCGGTTTTAGAGGGTAATTAATACATAATGGTCAAAACACATCACGAACATGCGGTATTCGGCTATAAAAACAAGTCTGTGACTTCTAGCTGTTTTCGATAATTACCTAACACACCCCAAGCAAACGCAAACCGATTTTTATGGGCTGCCGCTGCGATGACATTTGCATATCACATATTCTATTTTGTTAGTGATCACGTCCCAAACAGTTTCAAACAGTACGTATAAAGAGATAGCTCAGTTTGATCTTTTAGCCTTGTTGCAAGCTGTAGTAGCGACATATAATCGATACAGACTGCATAAAACTATTTTCAATAGAGAATTTAAGTTCTGTTATAATGCCAATGGAAAACGCCATTGAGCCGCCTAGTGCCTACCCCACGTGCACCAGTTTTGCTTGGTAAAACACAAAAAACTTTGAGCCGGCGGTGGTTCTATCAAATGCCGTGTGCGGCAAAACTTTTAACTTTCTATTATCGCAAACGGTTTTCGTTTTATCGCACACAGCCCCTCAAAACTTGATTTCAATCTTTGATAAAATAAAAGTACTTGGTTTCAGGAACATGAAATGCTATCGACTGATAACCGAACAAAATCTGCAAGAGTAAATCTTTTGTTAGATAGGCCGGCTGAAGTTGAGAATTAGCCGATAAAACTGAAAATGTTCACGATTAAAGATTGAGGGGATATGGTAGTGATAGCAAAAGATATTGATGACATGAAGTAGAGATAAGAGTTTCATCATCATTTTTTCTTCTTCATACCAAATATCAGTGAATCCGTTTTGTATTCATTTCTGCATGATCAAAAATTGATAAGAATGATTTAGAACAGATAAACACACACAAACCCCCCACTTTGATTTAAGTGTCAATCTATCTAGCTATTGCGTAAAGTTTTAACGCAATTCAGCTGTAGAAGCTGCTATGTGTTTTTTTTTAACTTAATAAAGTACTTACTAGCTCGTGTGAACTAATTAGTATTCTGGGCCTACGGTTTAACGTCCTTATCCGAGAAGACGCGAAGGCCTAACTGATATTGAAGTTTTTCTTGTCAGTGTAAAAAAAAATTCTGAAAACAATGGTACTGCTTACTTCAGTGTTCGCTTTAGAACATGATTCTGTACTAAAATGGTGACTAGATCACTCAACTTAGAGAAGTTTACATAAAATTACCTGGCCCGATGCGGCGGTAGGAAGTAAGCTGCCAGTTTACCTAAACCGGTAAAAGCCAAGTATTTCCTGAGGCTGAGCCAGATCCAAAGTTATAGTTTCATCCCTAAACCCCGAGGACGGATATCAAAGAGTCTAGCACTGACTAAAATGCCCAAAGGTGGGGCAATATATTTTGGTCAAATCGATACTAAAACATCTGTATCAAAAAACGTATGCTGGGAACACTTTCAATGTTAAATTCACCACACAGTGGAGATGGAAATTTATCATATCCTAGGCAATTCTTCAGCCCCCTCCCCCTCCGGGAGTTTAAGTGTTAGTTGTTAAGTTTATTGTTTTCAACTTCATGAGGCATACCTTTTGGTGCGGCTCTGTATATGTTAGATATCCAGAATCACCTTTGATACCAATAGTATTTGATGCGAAGACTGAAGAAAAGTCAAATAGTACTACTTTTCCAAATGATCGGAGTCGAGACAATGTTATGATGCCAACGGTAGCAACTGTGGCCAGGCATCAGTAGAGTTTACCACCTTATAACAAATTCTGCTTTTGAATAACCCACGCAAGAACCACGCAAGTAGCCGTTGGGCGCCATCGACTTAAAGTAGCTTCGAATCTTAATCAAGATCGTTATCGTTACCTTGTATAAGCATTGGCAATACCAATAATTTGATATAATATATACAACATTGACAACAAAGAAGTGCAAATGTTATTGGATTTACGTATCCGCAATTTTCATTGAATAATTACTTATTCATAAGCTAACTACAGAATATTCTAAGCCCCGTGAGGAAACACTTCGTATGTGCCCGGAATTTAGTTTCAGGTAACTGTTTTTTTATTGCTAGGTATGTCAATTCATTTATCTTAAATGGATTTTTTTAAGCAAAATAAAAAGCGGGCGGGAACGATATAAACATAACATGTTTTTAATTGGCCTTACTAATCCACTTTCCCCTTCATGGTTAAATACAAATTGCATTGAAAATGTGTATAGCTGCATGTTGCGAATTCTTTTCATTTGGTAGTGTCTATTTCTTTAAAATTATAAACTCTATTTTCTTGCGCAAAGTGCCAAGCACTAAGACGCCTCTTGTGACGTATGTGCACACCTGGAGTTCACGAGACAAAGAGCGCACGTGTTGTTTACTAAACTAATGCCTAAATAATGTATACATTGTAGTTTGTCGAATTTTTAAAATATATAATAGCTTTTAAAATGGTTTTTGTTATTGCTCAAATTTTAACATAATTGCAAGCTTTTAGAACGCCACAATTGAATGAATGTGCCATTGTTAACTGGATAGTTCTAGTTGGATTATATTGCAACAGGTGCGATATTTTAAAAATATAATGGTTTCATGACTTGGAAGAAACAAACTCTTGCATTGGTAATGTTTAATAGAGTGATTTTTCGTTAGTCTAAAAACCCATGCAAGTGTTTATATTGCTGGGAAATGTCTATCGCACAGAAGTCATGAAATGTCTATCGCACAGAAGTCATTTTATAATCTCTGACATCACATTTTGTATTAGAGGCGATGACGTGGTTAGAAGAAGCTTCAAACACATCACTGTTTTTCGTTTTATTCATCTCTACATACCCTCTTTTTATCAAAACTGAAATTTTAAAGTTTCAACAGAAAGACAAAAATCTCTAGATAACATTAACTGAATAATTTACGTCTCAGTCAAAATTTCTTTTGAATGCTCCAAAATTTCCGATAGCAATAAATTAAACTGACTGAATTTTTAATATTATAGTGTTTAAAAGGAAAGCGGAGAAAGTAGGTTGAAAAACATAATCGTGAAGCGGAAGCGTCCTTCCATCTCTGATTGTGTTTGCCTACCTGAGTATTTCTCTTTTTTCTCTGCCTCTCTCTCTGGCTAAATTTTCAGGAATTATGAAATACCATTCAGTACACCTACCGATACAATACCTCAATGTGCAAGGAATATTTCCCTTTGTAAATTGTCTGATTGCAATTCGGTGCGCGTACCTGTCTCGATTCTTTGCTTCTGAATATTTAGCTTTGTTTGCTGTTATGTCGCGTTCATAAAGTAAACAAGCAAGCTAAGGAACGTGACGTGACCTATCAATAGGAAGTGCAGATCAGTTCACAAGCACCCTGTCGCACCCATTTGTATGACCATGAGTAGAGTATTGTGAATCACTTCCTGTTTTGATAACTAAACTCATTTTGTAATTGTATTCTGCTTTTAGATTTATGCATGAGAGCCACACGTTCCGGCATCAATATTCACTTTAGCTATGTTGAACATTATCTAGCATTTTTTTCGTGTCATATATGTTGCTTCAAAAATATCCCAAGTTATTATACTTCGGAAATATTCGTTAATTTTCAGAATATTTTCGGAAACGCCCTTAAATGCGCGAAAACGTATTTGTAACATACAACTTTAGAAATGTTTTAAAAAAATTCGAAAAGTCTTCGGAAAACCTTTGGTAATTTTCGGAAAATTTTCGGAAAATTTTCGGAAACGCGCGAAGTACTCCAAAATATATACTTACTTTTTAACATACTTAGAAATTTTTTAAACTATTCAGAAATCTTTACGGAAAATTTGGTCTTCCTGAAATCCCTAAAACAAACTTTGTGACGTGAGATTCGTAATGATAACGTCATTTGCTCGAATATTAGGTCTATATATGAGGTCGCCTTATCAAAACCTACAATAATTAACAATTATTCGCCGAAGTGGAGGTGAGTAGTGGTGGATATTTACCGAGCCGCTTTTAGTATATACCAAACCAGTGAATA
>JANUFV010118675.1:0-15756 GCA_024757865.1 Epizoanthus scotinus | reverse complement strand
CCACCAACCCGGGGTATACCTGGGGCATTTGCAAATGTGTAGTGCAATTGCCCCACTTACTGGGGCATTATTTTTTAGCAAATTCCCCACATTGGCCCCAGTACCTGTAACAGTTTTTCGCAAAGAGTGAGATTTTCCTACATGTAGGCCAGGTTCAGGGACATTTCCCCCCATAAAAGTTTGTGAATTTAGATATCAAATGAGACACCCTGACCAATTCTGGGATAACATTTTATGGTTGTGCATGTCATTTTGTTGGACCAAAAGATCAAAATGCGTGAGAAATGCAAGACAGTCTCTGTGTGAGAACATGAGATGAGATCCAAACACTGTCATATTTCTATAGTACCAGATGCCATAACCTTCCCAGTAAATGATCACATGAGTGCTAGGGTTTACTAGGGTTTCACAGTGCTAGTTTCACAGTGCTAGTTTGACTGTGCCAACCTTTACAACACTTTCATGCAGATCTAATTATGATCATAGTCATAATTTGTTTGCAGCACAAGGAGGGTTCAGGTAAAACATCTATCTCGCTAAAGTATATTACATAACAACCCCCAATAATTTTTCTGTGAATTCTCCCTATATATATATGCTTCTACTTAACCTTTGATCTGATTTTCATCCACGAAAATGCATAGCAGGCTGTAAATGTATATACGGGTAGATGAATATTTATGGTAGATATATTTATATATTTATATAATTATATATACCGTCCTGCAAAATAACTCTAAAACCTATCATTTCGATTTTTTTCAACAGCCATGATTGTCTATAGAGTATTCAGACATGAAAACAAATCCTTGGTGAAGCTGGTTCACTTTGTTCTACAGATGTTGGCTTTTGCAGTAATTGTGTGTGGTATAAAGGCTGTGTTTGACTTCCACAACCACAAAAAAATTCCCAACATGTATTCCCTTCACAGCTGGTGTGGGCTTTCAGCAGTCCTTCTGTTTTGTTTTCAGGTGAGCCCTGTTAGCTAGGCTATTGATATTAATATTATTAGTACATTAAAGTTGGAATATTGGGATCCATAATACAAAATGCAGACCTGTAGTGAAGGGATGTATGTAACTATGCACTCCTCAAGTCTCCCTGCCTAATATACTTATTAAATTGATGTAACTTTGTATAGGGCAGTGGGAAGAGACTTGATCCAAATCCCTGGTGAGGGGTACTTCCATATATAACCTATACAGGGACATGCCGGCCTTTAGGTTATTAACTCTTCAGATCTTGTCTTAAACAGGGTATAATATTTACACTTTTTAGGGAACCAAGGGTGTAATTTGGACTCAAATTTATGAACAGGGTATGGAATTTTTATGAATTGTTGTCATAAACAGGGTCAGTGCTTGTGAGTCATGGCAGCACCCCCCTCCCCCCGCTCTCTCATCCCCTGCCTGGCCCCCTACCTAACCTTGACTTGAGTACCCCAACCATGTCCAAAGTACACACAAATAGTGTGGGACAAAAACACATCTGTCAAATGTATCACTATTTACTAAAATATACCAATGTACCCAGTGATCAATTTCAATGTCAAATTGCCTAGCACCCATTTCAATCTGGCCTAATATTAGGTTGTCAACCTGGGCATATTTAGGGGAAGGGCTGAGGGGCCACACTGTCGGGACCCCTCCCCCCATTTTGGCAGCATACTGACAGGTTATGTTTTGTAAGGAAAAGCTGCAGAACACTTGTCTTGGATCCTAGACACCCTGTTCTGGTCCCTCTTCAAAATGTCAGGTTTGACTCTTCTAGATAAATTTCAAACAATGGATCATCAAGTAAATTGCAAATTTAAGTAATTAACTTTTTAGTGTCAAACACTGCTCACCCAAACTGTTGTGTCTTATAAAGAAGATTAACTTCCTGTCGTCTGTTTTTTCGCACAGTTGTTCTTTGGCACTGTGAGTTTTCTTTTCCCTCGATTACCTGACGGACCTCGGGCAGCATACCTTAAGGTTCATATATTCTTTGGCGTGTTTATTTTTTTGTTGGCGATTGGAACATGTCTGATGGGAATTACAGAAAAACTCTTGTTTACTAAGGAGTTAAAGTAAGTACAGTAATGATAATATTGTATTATTTTGTACTTTGTATTTCTATGTCAGTATACAGCTATTTCAAAAAACGTTGGCATTGTGCTCTGATACTGAATACCACAACCCAAAGGAACTGTGGGTCACCAAAAAGTGGGTTGCAGTGTAAATTTATAAATAACATGTTTAAGAGATAAAAAATGTGGTTTCAATTTTTTACGTTCTCACAAACATGTACAAATGATATTAAATGCAGCCATATCTAGTTTATTTTATAAAGTATATTATATTTAACAATTATGCGCTGAAGTGGAGGTGAGTAGTGGTGGATATTTACCGAGCCGCTTCGGCGAGGTAAATGTCCATTGCTACGAACCGATACTGAGGAGAATAATTGTTTTAGTATATACCAAACCAGTGAATAGCCATAGACATAAAAATACATTCAAAAATTGCTGTCTTAATTCTTATATAGAACTGAGAAAACAGTTTAGAAACACGAGCTGTCTCTCGCGCACCATACAAAATTTCATGCATGAGCGGCTAAAGTGAATCTCACTAATTATCCGTATCCTGATTGACCAATCAGAGCACGCGAAAAGCATTATTCGCTTGTTTGTTATATATTAAATATTATTATCATTCTTGTTAACGTTATTGTTGTTATTGATATTAATAGTGATATTGTCATTGTCATTGTTATTATTATTATTATTGTTGTTGTTGTTGTTGTAAATATTATATTCTTACATGAATATTACTGGTAGCAAACAAATTAATATGTTAGTGATGAATTAGACACACTTACAAGAAATGTACAACGTACCAATGTAATTATATTCTCTTAATTTCATGTATTATAGAGGATATACCACTTGGGCCCAGATGTAGTGTCATATGGATTGTACTAGACAGTGGTTTAGCTCTTAGTAAACACTTGCATCCATATGATAAAATTTATTTTCTGCTTTTTACGGATTTTTTTTAGATATTCAGCATTTCCAGCAGAAGGTGTATTGGCTAATATTCTTGGCCTGTTCCTGGTCCTGCTGGCTGGTGTTGTCATGTTTGTGGTTACTAACTCTGGGTTTAAGAGAGTCGATACTGATGAACAAGCACCACTGATGGCAGAGGCGACAAATTGACTAGACGGCGACACAACTCCTGCACACACAATCTAGCTCAATCCAGCCAGTGTAAATGCTTGCATCTAGGATTTGTTTCTTTCCATATATTTTCTGATTTAAACATAGCAGTGGTAATTCACATTCAGTATTGAATTCCCCTCAAGTGTTTCGTGCAGTTGTGTATATGTTACCGTACTGAAAAGCTGGTGGGGAGTTTCATAAAAGTCGTACTCGTTATGATATAAATTCTTTAAAAATGTCTGTCTCGCTTGATTGATACACGTACGTAGTAAAGTTAAAAAGGTGAAAAGATATCATATCCTTACTGTATTCTTAATTGGTTAATCATATGACATTAATACTCCTAATATGGCTATTCTTTACAGGGAGAATTAAAATTTGAGACAAGCCATGTGTAACAGTAGACAAATACTCAATAACACTCATATTTTTCCAAATAAATGCCCTGTAACTACCACAGTCTCTTGTGTATAGAGACTGTTTACACATCCCGGTTGAGTATATTAACATGGCATCTTGTGGAGTCATATAGAATAAAATATATCACAGTTTCTTGTGTATAGAGACTGTTTACACATCCCGGTTGAGTGTATTAACATGGCATCTTGTGGAGTCATATAGAATAAAAGATATCACAGTCTCTTGTGTATAGAGACTGTTTACACACACCGGTCGAGTATATTAACATGGCATCTTGTGGAGTCATATAGAATAAAATATATCACAGTCTCTTGTGTATAGAGACTATTTACACACCCCGGTCGAGAATATTAACATGGCATCTTGTGGAGTCATATAGAATATAAGAAAAATAGTAATAATAACTGGTAAATATTAGAGTGAAGATATATAATAAAATAATATGTATTATGTCACTGAATAATGGAAGTAAAATGTGAGGTGAATCTTACGAGAAGAAGTATCTAATATGGGCTGTTATTCCAATGTATTGAGCCATGTTGTGTGATTATAGTTACACACTTAGTCTACCAGACTATGGCAAAAATCAAAAACTAGATAAGTGGATTAAAAATCGTCCAGAAAGTGTTAGTCTTGGTTGTCTTTGTATCAATGGTGAGATGTGAAAGATTTCTCTGGTTTCTTTTTCTGGTTTCTAGTTGCATATACTTTCATATTCACCATACTTTTCAAATGACTGAAAATGATGAGATTTACAGCTCCAATAAGGCCAACCATGGGGAGGGGGGAGGGGGGTTCTTAATATAGTTTCATATGGGGTAGGGCACCTCCCCTCGTCAGCACTGAGACAATGCAAGCCTCCTTTCTTTCATTTTAGCTTTCTGGTGCAAAGAACAAATTATAGAAAACCAAGACCCAGAATCCTGTACTTTTGGAGAGGTGATATTTTGCTATAGTTGTACATTTGTTGTAGGACTTATTGGAGTTAGTTAATATCCCCTTCAGCGGGGGTGTCCCCCAGCTACCCTCTGAACATGTGTCAGTGTACGAATATAAAGGCCTCCATTGACCCTCACTGCTGTCAGATTCTTTAATAGCATGCATATTTTAAAAAAACGTCCTACTTTTCGTACCGGTATACTCGAAAAGATAAAACTAATAAAGGGTCTTACACAAAGATAATGGAAGCGATGTAAACTAACGTCTTGCTAAATAGTTGACTGACGATATAATTATCTAGCGTTTCAGACCATAGTTGTTATTTCCCTCCAATAACTATGAGCTAATCAGATACACTGACATATATCTTGACGGATATGCGCGGCTTTCGAGGAATTGTATTAGGGAATATCACTTAGCTACGTAGGTCTGCAGCGCTAACCTCGGCGGAAACGCACTGGAAGAGTAACCAGTTGAGCTTATGCGCTATTCGGTAGTAACTTCTAACTTCCGGCGTGCGGCCAAGTTTTAAAGGAATAATGCTTTAGGGGAGAGACCGAAAGGGCAACGGCACTCACTTTCGCCAGCATACTTGTAAGCGTTGTGTAAGACACGCAGTAGAATGTATCATCGGGGGGAGGGGGGTGGGGGGGGAGGGCTCCCAACTTTGGAAGGCGGGGATGCTCGTCCGATAATTACAAATGAAACCCTAAAAGGTACCAATGTGGTTGTGGCTTAAACGGATTTATACCCCTAAAAGGTACCGGTTATCCGTGAACTTTGATGGTAATTTTAAAACTGATGTATTCAGTTCCCGTATTTTTGTCACGAGGAAACCCCTAAAAGGCACCGCGTTGTATCCAAATGTCATAATTCTGTCTCCAACACCGTAAGCGGTACCAAATATTTGAATTTTTACCCATAAGAGGTACGACGAGCATCCCCGCCCTCGAAAGTTGCGAGTCCCCCTAATGCCCCCCCCCCCCCCCTCGAAGTGAATTCGCATGCAGTAGCACTATTAAATGCTACTCAACATCTCCTGAAAACAAATAGTTCACTGTAGGACAGGTGATTGGAGTTTGGTATAGGGACTTGACGATCCGACGACGCGGCCGCAGCACAATGCAATAGGTTTGATTACACCATACAATAACTGCACATGAAAATACAATCTGACATCGTTTTTACGGTTGCCCTCGTGAATACAACTTGAAAACCTAGAAATGTAAGTGTTTTGGAGAACTTAAGAATATAAATCTTATTTTATTTTCTGCCTCAAAGTTACGTCACTCAATTCTTGCTGTTCAAAATCATTTTAAGGATTTAAATAAGAAAAGCAGCATCGACGAATGAGCGGTACAGCAAGCTAAACGACAACAAAAAGAGCAGAAATTTGCGCCGTCATTGGTTCGTAAAGTCTCTAAATATGTTGATAAAAACGTGACAGCACACAAGTCTGGGGCTCTGCCTTTGACAGAAGGTTAATTTAATTTTAGAAAAACTAACACCGTACTACACAGCAGCACTTCATATTCCATTGAAAATTCCTAGTTTTAACATTTAAATTTTGACTTCAATTATTTAATTTATAACTCGATTTAATCATTATTCTAGTGAAAACTGAAGAAATATGTAAATATGAAATTAACTAACTTCCCTGCTAAATTACTGTGCATAAGTTTTTCCTTGACAAGGTCAAAAGGTCAAACCTTTTTCGCAGGAATGGAAGATATTCTTGCTATTAGCAACCAAGGGTTAGTCCCACAATTGGCTACGGACTATCTATTATTAAACGCAGTCGTATATAATGTTTTATCCAAAATGGCCGATCAAACTATTGAGACAAAGATGTACTGATGTCACTTCATGTTAGTTTGGTGTTGCCACTGAATAACTAAATGTATTCACTTGTCACGCTTCGTTAACCGCAAATAGATATATAACAAATATTCTGGCCAATGTTATCCTTCTACAGTAGATTATTCTTGAAAAACTTTATCAGAAAGTATATACATCTAAGAATTTCTTGGTTAGAATCTTTCAATCCATCTTTGTCCTTTGGGTTGAGATGTAGCAATCTACTGGGTTGTATCAACTGCAGAATCAACGTCTCGAGACTATGAACAGATGATTCAGACCACATCTTCTTACCAAACTTAGACTTGGTCAGCCTTACAGCATCTTCTATTTCTCCGTTGTTAACCCTCCAACTAAATATTTTCTGTTCCTTCTCGTAAAACTGCATAACCTGCCTCACCGTCCTGCAGCTCCTCAGCTTGGTTAACTGGGCGTAGTTAGCCTCGTCGATGCACCGATACGCTGGACACTCTTCCTCATTCACTAGAATCGATTTAGGGTTACCAATACTCGCAGTTGACCAGTCCCCCTTGCAGCTCTCGAACTGTAGCAATATCGAGTTCTCCTTGGAGTTAGGGATGAGTGCATCTAAATCACAAATGACGGCATAGGGAATGCCCAAGTCACGACAAATTGCGCTTCCTTTTCCCATATTCTTCTTTCCTCCCATTGGTAGAATAGTACAGCTACGGGAAGCCTCTTGAATGATAGACAAATCCTCACTGGAGAAGTATTGCCTCTTGTAAACAGGATCCAACAGAAGATGTCCCACCGCGCTTCTAACTGGGGCAGTCCGCGTGTCTTTTGCATCCCCATCATTGCTCGCTGATCCCTCCGTTCCTTTTCCCCGGAAATCAACCGATAAAAGAACTTCCCACAGTTCCTGTCTCCCTCCATCAAACAGCTTCAACAGTGACTCAATAAATCGCCTGTCACTTTCTCCTTCTACCCATACCACGTTCTTTGTGAAGAACAGCTCCCGGACTTCTGACCCTCCTATAAAGTGTAAATCCCGTGCACTGTAAAGAGATGTTACACGGCGGATCTGACAGTAGCCAGAAGGAAGCATCTGGAAGCGACAGATCAACGTGATCCTTTCTACATCTACCATTTCCGGTGAATGTGTCACTGCAATTATGCACTTTTTCCGATTCACCGACTCTCGCATGAGGATATTCCTAAGCCTGCGGATTTGCAACGGATGCATGCCACGTGTTGGTTCATCTAAGACTATCGTCCTGGTGAAGCGTTTTACCAACAGTGCGGCAACAATGAAGGCAGAATAGAGTCCCTCGGGAATTCTCTTAACTGTTCGTTTGATCTTGGTATCAGTTATGCATAAAGTCCCATCGTCATTGTTGTCCTGAAATATAATTGACTTATTGCCAACAATTTCATGGAATAATGGCTGGATATCTCCAAGACTGCCCTTTGGGAAACTCTTCAGTAGACTGCAAAGAGTCTGCTTCTTCTGTTGATAGTAGCTCATTGCAGAGAACCTCTGAAAGTTGACTTGCGCTGATGGCGGTTCACCTGGATATGGTGAGTTATACTCAAAAGGGTTTCCGCAAACCACGGGCGACGGCGGCTCAAACCCACCCTCAGAGTAAAGACTCTGTATTTTAATATCTCGAAGGGAGGCCTCATTCGGAACCCAGTCGACAGGATCAATGCCTCCAGGAAGTGGATCATGCAGTCCAGTTCTTAGTATCCCACAAAGCTTCGTTGCAACAAAAGAAAATTCATTGCACATGACATACAGGAACTGGGTGTCCACTAATGGCTGGATGTCACTTGAATCATCTACTTGGCAATCTAAAGAGTGACTTGGTCCATCTTGCTCAACTTTGGGTTTCAACTGATACCTGTAGCCAATGAATACTTGTACTTGTGTCTTTATATCGGTGCAAATGTCTGCAATCGGCTTAACTAAATTGACTGGAAGTTTCAGGATATCATCTGCAAACCAAGAATTAAGACCTGCAACGCGGGTGTTATGGGGGTAAAATTTGCTGCTTTTACATTCCTCACAATAGCGTGTCAGTTCCTTACCATTTGCAAACTCAAACTTACAAACAATCTTGGCATCTTTACCATCAGTAGAAATTATTTCAAACTGTTGCTCACTTGTTGAGAAATTACTCGCACTTTTGATGAGATCAATTAGACCGCTCTTGCCACTGCCATTTTCACCAACAAAGCTATAAAAGTTACAGCCATCTCTTCCTCCTAGCTCAAGCTCATGTCTTCCTTTAAACACCAAAAAGTTCTGTACAACAACTCGACGTAGCATAATTTACAACACCAGTAACAATTGTGACTCATTCAAGACAGGAAATCAGATGAGTGTGGTCATCTCAGTACGTTTGTCTGTGCCATCGAGTATGTGAGGAATTGTCAACGATTTGCTGCAAGAATCCTGTGGACAAAGAGTTCATCAATTAACATAAAATAAAAACAATAAGGACTAAGGAGATTGCCTCATAAGAGTAACAATACCTCATTATATATATGAACATAATATTGAAAGCATGGAACCCAAATCCTCCATCTTGAAGCAAGATCGTGAAACAGTGTTTAGATCATGGCACATCGACTGTAGAATCAAAATCTTGGATTTCTTGGCACATTATGGAATCAATACCCAAGATCTTGCCAATTGTGTTATAAAGATCCAGGATTGTCACAAATCTCAAAATCATGATCTAGGAACTTGGCACATCTTGAAACCAAGATCCAGGATCCTGGCAAATCTTGGAATCAAGATCTAGGATCTTACCAAAATCCCAGATCTTGGAAAATATTAAAATTATGATCCAGGATTTTTGTACATCTTCAAATCATGATCTTGAATCTTGTTACATCATGGAATTCAGATTAAGGAGCATAGCACATCTTGGAATCAAGATAAAGGAATTTGGTACATCTTGGAATCAAAATGCAGAATCTTGGCACATCTTGGAATCATGATCCTGGATCTTGGCAAATTTTGGAATCAAGATCTAGGATAATCAAAGCCTTGGCGCTCACTTTACTAAGCAAATTGCACAGGCAATTTCATTAAGCTCCTCGAGGTCAACGTCATTAGTTCTTCATTCACGAAATAGAAATTCTTGAAATCTTCAGCTTTGAACTCCAGAATTGTCATGATATGATATATATAAACCTTATTTTACCTTCTTTGGAATAAATGTAATCAACTTGGTCTATGTATAGCTTGAAAATCAAAGAAAGGTAAACTTGCTGTTGTTAAAGTGGTAAGCCAGCTGTTTAATTTCCATCCACCTGATATCATAAATGTTGTCTTGCATGAGTTGGCAGCACTGTTTTCTTGATGCAATAAACTAAATGTTTTCTGCATTTTATAGTATGTTAAAGTACTAAAGTGACATTGCATCACCGCATGAGACAGCAGTTCACCGATGGTTTTTACACCAGAGGGTACTCCCAGATATATGCTATACAGGGATGTGCCGCTGGATGGTGTCACATTTTCAGAACTAGAGTGACTAAAATGGGGTCACCAATTCACAAGTCACTAAGATGGGGTCAAATTGTAGGAACGAATAAGAAGAGCTGTAAGTAACTAAGATGGAGTAAGGGCTCAGAGAGGCCAGCGTCACATACCGAGTTAAGTACCCCAGTGGGAGTTTACTGATGGCTTTTACAGCTGCTCATGGTATACAGTCACTTAGTAAATTGCAATTTGAATTTGAGTTTTAGCTTATGATACAACCATGAGTCACTGAGATGCCATCTTGTCTTGTTATGATGCATGAATGCATCATAACTTTTAAGGATAATTCCTATGTCTACTTTTAAATACTTAGTAATTGTATTGTAAATATGATGTAATGCGCATCTGATCATTAACATGTAAAGATGCGCATAATAAGTTAATAAAATTATTTATAATTATAATTATTATAATGAAACGTAGAGCAAATATAAATAATTATTGTAAATTGTTTTTAGAATTTTCTTCAGCATTAGCTTAGATTTCAAATTAAAATTTGTAATTTATCGTAATTAGCACGACCCCACAAGCTGTACAGGTTTAAATGTAATCGTGATAAAATAAAGGTAATTTATCTATCTATCTACCTACCTACCTACCTACCTACCTACCTACCTACCTACCTACCTACCTACCTACCTACCTACCTACCTACCTACCTACATACCTGCCTGCCTGTCTGCCTGTCTGTCTGTCTGTCTGTCTGTCTGTCTGTCTATCTATCTATCTAATGCCTGGAAGTGAATAGCTCTGGATATCCTACACGGTATACTAGAAAGCTCTCAAAACATTGCTTATTTGTTTTATAATAATAGATCACTGATTTAGAACTGTGGATGTTTGTCAGCCATATTTTTTGACATTTTTCATACATCTGCATCAGTGCCAGCTCACATGCCATCGTTATGCATCACTTTGGTTTATATACAAATTATTTTAAAGCCTGGACGTCCAAAACATTTTGATGCGATGAAATAGCGATTATATATATTATAAGAATATTTATGACACCTAGAGAATTGGGTCTTTAGTTAGAGGTGACGAGTTATCTTACTTAGGTTCCCAGTAAACCATACAATCAAATCAAATAACTTTAGTAACAGTTACATACATACATATTTAGTAAATCCTATTAGTCATACATATAGAGGGTGGATGGGAGGGGAGGGAAAGTATTGGAATATCTGAATAGTATTATTTTTAAGCAAATAAGCATACATCATTTTTAGGAAAAATTGATATTAAATTGGCGATGGGTATATCCCCTGGTTAATATATCATGATCAACTAGCACTGGCAGTACAAATACAATAAACTGAAGTGTATGAATACTGCCCAGTGTTCGCAATATTAGCAGAAATCCAGAATATTCCAAAACTGAAAAGCTTCCAAAAAGGGCAACATCTGAATACGTTTCCACGATGACGAAGTCGATTAGTACAATGTGAGCTATTTCAGTATTTACTGTCTCCAAGTAAGTATAAATGAGTTAAAATGACAACTCGTTATAATAAATGCTTGCAGATCACCCAACTTTGATGTGTAAGGTCAAAATCTATATTTTAAAATAGTATGCATTCAGCATTGTTATTTGTACGATATCGGATATGAGAGCGTTTGTCATTGTGCTCGGCTCATTTGTATTTATATTATTATGCGCATGTTAGTTTACATTTTTTACTGATTATATGATTAATGACATATGCCATATCACACATATCACCATACAAAAAAATGCTATTATTTAAATGGTTCTCTTACCAGCAAAACGGTCCAATTCTTCTAGAAATATACCAATAATAAATATCTTTCTTGCTTCTAGTTCTGTAATCGATAATCTGCTTCTCAAAGATCGATAAAAATGTAATACTTGGTAACCATGCCTCAAGTCCATGACGTCATCGTAGACATGTTCAAAATAGAAGTTTCGTCCAATTCCAAGTAACTTTTTTTTCAATATTTCGACGTACGTTAAAGGCAAAACGTAATACTTTTACAAAAAATATGTCTGTAAATAAGATACAGTGTGATAATGGAAGACTGACTCTTTTCGGAGACTAGTAAGTGAAATGGTTTGCCTGACGAATCTTCGCTTGCTCTGCAAAATGAGCGTAATAAGAAATATGACTGACGAAATATTATATTTATTTCCTTCAGCGTCATTTACCATCAAGATGGTGTCGAGTTCACTCTCGAAGGTGATGGTGTACCAGGGTTTCTGAAGGGTACAACGAAAGGAAATATATTTATTACAACTTCCCAGGTAATTTAAATACTACACAAATATATTTCCTTCACTTGGCGTCGTTATCCAGTTCAATTTACTGAACCCCGCTGCAGTACACTTTCACAGGTTCGGGTTGCACTTAGAAACATCACTTATTAAACATGATAACAAAATGAAGTTTAATTTACTGCTCTACATGTCTAGATACGTACAAGTGTTCTGTCACCCTTGTATTTACATGTAAGACTGGTCGATATGTTAATCTGGCATACTATACTCCTTCACACTGACCTTCGCAGGAATATGATTATGAACGTTATCAGTTATATTCAGTAACTAATAGTAAGTGGCATAGTTTGACAATATTAGAATATAAGAGTTCATTGTGAACTGTGAGCAGTGGTCAGAGAGAGTCGTAGCTCACTGAGCTGGCTGCAACTGAAGTGATTGATATTAAGATTCTAAATCTAGATCTGAATCTAAATGTTAATCCATCACTGCAGATGTGTGTGGTGCAGGTGCGATACGATGCGATTCAGTATTATTAGTGGCAACCACCTTTAGCAATTACATTTTGCATTGTTCGAATATTTCTCATGTTAATTATTGATAAAATATTGCCATACCTAGCATACCGTATAATTATTATATCTAGCAATACTTACTTTAGAAATTTTTCATGAGTTTAGAAATAATAGCGGAGCTGTCTGTGCATCCGAAGGCTGCACGGAGCGGAGCACTATAGGCATGTCAAAACGCATGCAGTTGAATTTTTGTATCGTTGATGTCAGTCACTTAATCCAGCGTCCATATATCTGTCCATCTGACTGACCGAACTGGAAGCCAGACTATTAGAAAAATTTAAAAGAAGAGAAACAAAAATCTTTAGATAAATTTGGGTTTCGAACACGGTACCATGGATCAGGAGTCCACAACCCCTTGCCATTAGACCACAGAACCTTTTGGTGATAAAATATGAAAAGTCTGTTAGAAAGGAATGTTTATGCGAGCTCCGCTTTTTGACTATAATAGCCAAATTAGTAACTATTTTAGTAACTATGAGGTAATCAGTTATCACAAATATATCACGCTACAGATGTACAAATGAAAGAGTATAATATATAGCCTATGGGCATAATTTTTACCAAACCAGCTGATAAATTGAAGTCTGTGTTTTAGTATATGATACCAAACTGCCTGACAAATAAATTAATATACTTATCATGCACTTTGATTGGTTACTCAAGTTACAAATACAGTGATATTCACCGACAGGCATTCGCACATGAAACAAGACAAATGGTATCCCGATTAACAGCGAAACTACTTAAAATTAAAACTGGAATCAAGAGCTTTATGTCTCTTCACTGATTTCCTAAAATATAGTGAAATAATAGGTTTTTTGCAGTGAATATTTACCTTGCTGCTTCATAGCTTAGTCAATACCCATGTTCTCTAACTCATGGCCACTTAATTTGGAACAATTTATTATTGAATGTAATATAATTAATAATAAACCTGTTAGAGATGTTAAACAAGAGTGATACTTTTATATCCAAGTTAGCAAAATGTATACTCGTCTGGTAATCATAATATGAGGCTAGCCTCCAGATCCTCATATTCATTACCTCGTGTGAGAACTAATTATGTAGCCTTTTGGGTTATTTTGCGCAGCTTGTACCCAACCTAGTTACAAACCATATTTACAAGTTAATTTTAAAATGCATGATTGTATGTATTTAGTATTTTGTAAATTAACTTTGAGGTACAAAATAAGAAGATTAATTAATAATTGGTAAAATCACTAATTGATTGTCAATTGATTGATTGATTGATTGATGGTTTGATTGATGGTTTGATTGATTGATTGATTGACTGGTTGATTAATTGAAGATGCTTGCTTTTGTGGGTTGAAGCTTGAAAGTGAAGTTTTGAGAGCCAGAAGATTGAGAAACACTTTCACCTGCACTTTCCATTTAGCCAAATGTTTGGTGAGAACCAACAGGTTAAAATGGTACATGGGAATATATGTCATAAGATTTACCGTAAGTGAAAGCTATCCAAATGAGTGGACAGGACATTCTCAAGTTATAATTCCATTTTACCCATTCCCACTAGCCATGCATGATCGGACAGTATGAGATCTATTTATACCAGCAGTCATCACCTGGTTTCACTATCAAATATAAATTATTTTAATAAATTCCTGATAATGTTTCAATTAACTTGAAGATTACAGATTGATCAATTTTTTTAGAATAGCCCTGAAGCTCCCTTTTATTGGGAGACAGGAACTTTATGAAAGTGTTTACTTGGCAGGTTGCTTTTGCACCAAGTTCAGGATGTACATTTGGATCATTTTCAATGAACTTCCAGAGCATTCGGAATGTTGAGGCAAGTATTTGGGGTGCATACCAATTATGTATATATTATCTTAATAAACATGCATACACTATTGCATTGATCAGCACTTGAAGTTCACCTTACCACCCATTCGCTCATATTCAGATACAGTATTTATTTTTTATTTTTAAAAAAATTAAATTTATTTAATTAACTTTTATTTATTATTTTTTTTTTTTAGGCTTTTATGCCTAATCTTAGGACATTACTAAGGGCTCAAGTTAGTTCCTGTTCCCTTAAATGTTGCTTAAAAGTAAATAGTAGTCAACTGAGACAGAGTATTGTGTTGATTGTAAAAACTATGTTAAAATAGTCTTCATAACAGTTACATGTTCTGGCTGGTATATACTGCAAGATTAGTTGTTTTATGGATCGCTTGTTATGTTATGCTTGACTGCTAGCTTTTACATATATCTTGAATATTTTTGTCATTTCCCCAGAGAGCTTGAGATAACAGATTACACTACTGGCATGTATTGACGAGTCTCAGTGCTCTCAGTGCTCTCCATATGCTCTCCATATACTATGCTATATATATATATATCATTATGTAGGATGGAGGTAGCACATGTCATGAGAATTGGACAGCCTCCCCCTGGCTTGATTCGTGTGGCTGTAAAACATGAAATCCAGCTGACAATTTTAAAAGGAACTATGGATATTTTTAGATTAAATAAATGATTGCTTTCCGGCCATGCCAAAATGATTGAAATCAAGAGTATTTGACTCACTGTATTGCATAATTTGTTAACAGTTGTATTGTAGACAATAAATTATATAATTACAATAAAAATGTGGTCATATTCTAAATTGTGCTGTTTACTTATACAACTGTTAGGTAAAACAGCCAATGTTTGGGGCCAATCACATCAAAGGCGACATTATATCAGAGCCAGAAGGTAACAAAGATACTGTCACTATATTATGCCACAATATGTAACTTCAATCTGTGTATTTAAATTGGAATTACAAAATGGACATTATTTTTTTTTCTGTAATCCTAGGCGGATGGCAAGGCAGAGGAACTTTTAAAATTTTCTTTAACAGTGGAGGAGCCATAGAGTTTGCAGAACATTTTCGTATGGCTGTGCAGAGAGGTAAGAGATAAGATCTGTTGGGCCAGGAGGTCTCCTGGAGAAACCATAAAGTTTACATAACATTTTCGTATGGCTGTGCAGAGAGATAAGAGATAAG
>JANUFV010118453.1:0-15793 GCA_024757865.1 Epizoanthus scotinus | reverse complement strand
CACGATATCAAATGTCCGCCCCTTATATGGTCACTTTTATCGCTGCTGTGCCGCACCTAAGTATTCTAATAAGATCGTAGCTGTATGGCGCACTTCTATTTGTTCTATTCAGTGTGTTACTGATCCTAACTGATCTTCAAAGTGATTGTTACACTAGACAACGATTTTTTACGCAAAATAGTTGCGCTAAAAGTTGACATAGTGTAACACAGCGCGCTATGATTTTTAGTGCACTTTTTGTTGCGGCAACATGTTGCAGGTTTTTGACTTTCGTTCAACATGTTGTGGAAATAATGATTGCACTAAAAACCGTAGCGCGCTATGTTACACTATGTCAATTTATAACGCAATAATGTTGCGTTAAAAATCGTCCAGTGTAACATCGCCTTCACGGCAAGATCCGGTAACTATATTGGTATTTGTCCAAGTCCCTGTATCTTTACAAAGTCGCAGAAATTAAAAAAATAGCTATCTATTGTTGATGTAAGATGTCTAAGTTTGAATGAGTGTGCATTAATAAGCTGCTGCAGTTTACGGCAAGAAGCGTTTATTACATGTATACGGAGACTAGATCTTTATATCTGCACTGAATCAGTCACAAACAGCGTATTGTTGACAACAATTCTTGCTTTCATGATTTTAGAATTATGTCGAACGCACTTTATAATTTGAGATTATCGCTAGTCATTATTCTATTACACAGAAACTTTGCACTGTATACTAACTTTCAGGTTTGTAAGACAAAAATTCGATTGTAAAGGAAATACTGACAGAAAGAGAGGGAAAGCAAAAATAAATGCAGGCCAAACCATTCTTCCACCCCACACCCCACGATATCAATTGGTCCGTTCCTACATATTTTAACCGATTTTATAATATATTTAAAGTTAGCGTATCCGCATTTAGCCATTGACATTGTATTATCTTATATTGTAACGACTCGTTTTCATTCTCCCTTAGCTTTTCTGGAGCTTTTGTAGACCCTGACGGTTCGTTCTGCCGAACTTTTAGGCAAAAAATATTGGGCAAGAAAAAATAAACACATTTGAAACCGTCCGATCATAATAGTCTATCGCTGATCCTGATCTTCACCAAGATTCGGCAATTACTGCTGTTTGTCTAAGTTAAGTGTTCCCCGTATCTAGATCTTTACAAAGACACAAAGGTGTCTATTGGTAAGAATAGATGTCTAAGTTTTGTTGAATTTGCATTTTTTTAAATAAGCTACTGATATGATGTTTACGGCAATTAGGGCCTTATCTGACTTATTGGCACCAAGAGTCGCAAACAGCGTCAGTATCGTTGGCGACACTTTTTGCTTTCTTGATTTTAAAATGTTGCTTGGTTCGTTTTACGTTTTGTGGAAGGTAATTGAGTATTGCATATTGCAATCACAATGCTCAAACTAACAATGCTGTCTATAGACGCATTATGCTAAAATTGATGCCACCACTTTTTGTTGTCATGGATAAAGTTTCAAAACAAAAAATCTTCTAAAAATATTTAGCAGTGCCGCAAACCATCAAATATTTTTGATTGGCTTCAGCTGGCCATTATGTCTTTATGAGTCGTGATGGCGAGACGACTAGCCCAGATTATCTCCGTAATGTGTGTCTTATTTTGTTTTACAACGCTGTTTTAAATTATTCTTTAGTTTCAGCATTCGTCTGCAATTCTTAGGGGAAACAGTCAAAGTGTTACTGATGAATAAAATGCAAGAAATAACTTGTCTGATTGAGTAGATTTCAAAATGGATAACTTGTTAAGTCCAAACCTGCGATCTAAACCAATGTTTCCACTTGGCAGTTGGCCGCATTTCACTGAAAAATGCGTACACTTTTCTAAACGCGCACAGAAAGCGTTATTTTCCGAGGATAGTTATTCATGAGACAGCGATTTGAATACTCCCTTCTCCAGTCCCGTTCGCTCTAACACACGGGTTTAAATGCACCTATACGTAGGTTCGTGAGGCCTACGCGTCTTGAACTAAGGACATACATTCATCTACATACTCTAGTCAAGTAGTCGCAATTAATAATTGATTTGTTCACCTGCCGCTGAAACGATAGGGCTTTGACGACCAGCTGAGACGCGAAGATAATAGCAAAGGCGGATAAGTGTTTTAACACTTGCTGAAACAAGTATGTCATTTACCATCTATCAAGAAAGCCAACTATTATTGTGAAAACCAAAAAGTGACTGTCTTTAAAACCAACTTTTATGGACACACATTGACAAAAAATTTGCGTATATATATATCTATAGTTTTTGTCCAAATACAAGTTTTTCAGGCCTGTTTTTCTTGGTTGCAAAATTTGGGTAAAAGCCCACTTTTTAGGACATACCTGGAACTAATTCTTACCCTAAAAGCCAACTTTTTAGGGCATACATAGGACATTGAGAATAGAGGTACCTAGCCTTTATAATAGCCCACTTGAATGCGGCCACACGTAAACACACTTAATGGTTTGGGGGCACCCCTAAATGCAAAATTTAAGAGTCGGAAGCTATCGTAATGTCTCAGTCAGCGCTGTCTTACGCAATCAGTTTATTTTCTGCATCAAGTACGTATACCATTGAGGAAACTTTCAACGAAAAATGAAAATTAGTGCCGGTCAAAATATGAAAATGGGGGGTGGGGTGGGGGAGTACTGACTGGGTCCTAAAAAGAAAGCCAGGTGTTTATGACAACTTAAATACACTCAGCTGTGCAAAACAAACTTCCAAACAAATCTGGCACGAAGCTTCGTTGTTCACAGCAATATTTTGCCTTTTATAAAACATAATTTCTAAGAACTTTAAATGGTTTCTACGTGTAGGGTAAAAGCATCTCTTGAATTTGTTTCCTCAATTTCTGTGAATCTACGTTCACAGTCAGAGCACTCGAGTTTCCATGGCTACGGTCTTGTGACAGATCCGGAGTGCATAATTAATAGTTGAACTACTGCACTGTCACTGTGTTACGCCCAGTTTGAAAAGATTCGGTAACAGTGCAACTAGTATTAGTATCAGAAACAATCAGCATTTTATAATTGTGTTGTCAATTTTGAATATATATATATATAGCTCGTTCCATTTCCTAAAGGGGGGAAAATGTGATCGCTCTGCCACATTTTGTCTCATTAATTTAACAAATTGTTCAAACTTTGCCCTCTCACCTCAGTTAATTGGAACGAGAGAAAGTTTGCATTGGCAAAGTATCGTATTGCATCAGAAACTCGACACGGTATTTTCCTCGCAGGCCAGTGAACTTTCAAATATTTTCCTTTCTTTATTTTTCTTTCCATTGTTTACAAGCCGATCGCGTCGCCCACGGCCATTACATGACTACGTCACGTGCTATAAGCTGCAGCTAATCTCACGCTATTGTTTGGTCCAAATATGGAAGTCAGAAATTGATTTGATTGGTTACGTCATTTGACAGAATGTCAACAAAAAACCAAAACACAAGAGTTTTCCCATGAAATTTTATTTCGAACCGCCAGCAAACTTTTAGCTGTGTATCTGGGATACGTTGCAAAAAATTGACTGCTAACACAACATCATTTCTTACACGAAATAGCTGCACTGTAAACGAATCGTTGTTACCGAAAATTGTTCTAGAATTCACTGGGAACACGCAAAATTTCGTTTATAAAAACGAAAAAGCTTCGATTATCGGACTTTTATCTCTTGTGTTGACGTTTGGGTGGTGGACGTTGTAAAAGTACTGGCTAACGAATTTTGGCGCACTAAATTCTCCGAACAAATACAAACTTGGATAAAGGATTTTCGAAAGGTAGGTTTCGATACTTTGATGTGTATCATATGCCTAATGCATTTTAGAATAGAGTTTTGGTGGTTCAATTGACGTGGCGTTGTCAGTAGATAAAAAATTTCTTTGTTTTGTTTCCTCTTGCTCAGCTGAGCTGAGAATATTTACAAATCTGTGCTGGAAAGACTGAGCAAATATGTTGTCCGCAATTTCAAGTTATATCTGGGGTGGCGTGGATGATCAAGTCGTCCCCGACTGCCCTGTACAAATCGACGACACCAAAACAGACGAGGAATGGATCCTGGTTGATCTCTCCGTTTGCCAAAACGCAGGTAAGATATCCTGTCATTTGACATTTCTCGACACTAAATAGAACCTCCCTTAGCACTAGTTACAACAGAGATTGAGAGATGTTCGCGTTGATACGTGTATCAAAACACATTTGTTGTTTTAAAGGAATATAACTATAAAAAATAAATAGATATTTTGTTGCGAAAGTAAAATATCGCGCGAGATATTGGAATAAATCGACGATTGAAGAGGCAGCCCCGGCGCGACATTGACCTTCGCCGAGCAAATAGATTGCACCATCACATCCTTACGTTACACAAATGTTATGACATCAGCTTCAGCCTGCAACCAGCCAAACACTCGTCTAATAATGGCTACCAATTTTTCAAATAAATTATATTTATTAAATTTGCAGGCGAGAAGAAACGCAGACATGGCGATCTCAAAACTACCTTCGAGCCAGGAGTGAGCGAGAGCTGGTATGTTACCCCGCCAGCATGTTTTGAAGGATCCCCGGTGGAGATGGAGGAAAACCCCTTCGAAGATTTGTTGATAGAACACCCGAGTATGTCAGTCTACGGGCCACGAACCCGTAGCCAAACTCGCAGTTCTTCGAGGGAAACTTCTGCTGCACGACAAGACGAGCAAACGGTTTCAAGACGACAGAATCGACGCACTGTTCAGTTCCAAGCCCATCTAGAACTTATTGAAAAGAAGAGGCAAGTCGAACCGCCAAAAGTTGGTGCCATTCGCCCTAACAGAAAGAACATGAAGCGACAAAATATGGTTCACTTTCAGGAATCTCGTTCTAGGAGAACAAAAAAGCGCGACAGAATGATTGGGAAACATATTGGCGTTCATGGAAAGAGAGGCGGTTAACGATGGGAGCTCGAGGCCAAGCCTTAGTTAGAGTTTCAGGGGGTTAAAGTCCAAAATATTCCAATTATCCTATTTATATTACAGGACTTTTCTTCTAATTTATTTTCTTTAACCCCTATGTAAAAGGGTTTGGAGAATTTTAGACTGATCCTTGTGCAAAATAAGGTTGGTTTGAGGAGGATTCATTGTGGTCCCATATTCTGGTTGAGTTCGGTTGCCAATGTCACTGATTGTTATATGAAATAGTTAGCAGTGTTTCGAATTATTGATATATGCAGTTAACACTGATGAATTTAACATTAATTCCTTGAGCTCTATTTTTATACACCTTAAAAATATAGAAAAAAATTATAAAAGATAAAACAAAAATATTTTAAACGAAGAGCTGGATTTGTTAATCCAGGGACTATCTCTTCTACTTCTAGTAACAAACATGTTACAGAAATTCGACAGTGGGGTACGTGTGACCTCCTACATAACAAAATATACAGCCGTTCATAGATTATGTGAAAAGCTGTTATGTCAAGAGCTTCTATTCTGCAATAAATTGAAAGTTCTTGGTCAGTATTGAGTATTGTTTGCATGATAATTTATAACAGTTGTTGTGAATGCATTGTGTCCCCAGCTGTAAGTCACCCCATGCACACAATCTCACAATACAATAGCTCAAGACTTGTACTGAAATATAATGTATATATGGGCTATGCTTGCATCAATTACCTGCCTGCTACTAAAAACATACAGAACTAAAATTAGAAAGGATGCATAAAAGAAGACGAAATTAGCATGCAAACTCACCCAGGGCCACCCAGACCACAAGCTGGTAATGTGCCATGATGTCACCAGCTAGATATGATTACAAACCCCTATTGTCAGGCAATTCAGAGCTAAATTTGAAAACATCAAAATCATTCAAGTTTTAATTCAGAAAACATTTAATTTTATACCAGGCCTTTTTGGAATTGAAATATTTTGTACTTTCTGAGCAAATTTATAACAGTATTTTAAAATATCTTGTGATTATTGCTAGTTTGTATAATATATTCCTGTATTATCGAATGAAATATTTAAAATATCTTGGTATACATGGCAAAATATCATTGGCTTGCCCCGCTGTTTAATATTAAAGTCTGCCATGGGATGTTGTTATGTAAACGCTTCATTTTATGTATTGTAAATGGTATTCAAAAATAAGACTTTAGGAAAATAAATTAGTTTGAAATGCTGGGAATAAATTACTTTAGTTTCATTTTTTATATCATTACTTTGAAAATATATGAAACAGCTGTAAAGGTAAAGATGAAATGACAAAAAATATAGAAATAAGCTTTATATAATTTTAAAATTTGTATCCCAAAATAGTACAAACACATTCATATTTTGTAATTTGTGTGCCAAGATTTAATTCTTGGGAAAACAAATTTAGACATAAAATGATGTGAACGTTAGTTGTGATTAATGAAATGCAACTACAAAATAAAACATCTAATCAAATAGGGGCATTAGGAAAGATTGATACCTAATTTGGTCATGTTAACAGCCTGGTCAAAATACAGCTTGTACTTTAACAAATATATTTGACTGACAGATCTTGCATAAAAATATTGTTGCCAACTTTTTAAAATTTGTTCGACTGTCTGGTCTGTAAAACCTGATAACTACTGACATAATACAAAGGATTCGAGACTTGTGTACAAGGAAATGGTAAAGTCTTTGTTAAATACTGAGAATGTCTTTCAATGCAACTTCTAGTACAAGTAGTGTCCATTTAATTGAAAGATTGGGCTTCAATAAAAATTAATAGGGTATTGTTTTTGCACAAGGGTGGGATTTTTAGCCATTCTAATTCTTTTTTCAGCAAAGAGTTGATACATGAAACAAGAACCTTCCAATCTCATGGCAAAAATAACATATCAATCTTCATTTGTCAATCTCGATGTTTGGTCAGCCTATCAATGCAGAATATTTCTAAATAAATGAAATCTACCAGCATTTATTTTATTCAAGACTCTCCTGACGTAAGTTATTTAAAATGTGGATTAGCTCTTAATCCATATGGGGTTGTAGCTAGACCTCAAATTTAGAGGAGGCAAAACACGAAATATAAAAATAAGCAAAATGTCTAAAATTAGGTTCTCCGAAAAAGGTATTTTCGAATACATATTTTAAAAATACTAAAAACATCTTTTTCCAATAATTGTAAGTTAAAAATATACAAAAATAATTTACTTCTGGCTCAACATTTTGGGGAGGAATTTCCCTCCTCTGCCTTGTAGCTAACTGCGGGCCTGTCCATGGCCCTGCCAGCAAAAATAACTGGCTGGAGCGATATTGTGCTGGCTGAGAAAAAGACATATGGCCCCAGACCCCCACTAAAAGCTCACACCTTTGGCACTCAATTACCCGCCTATAGCAGTCAAATGTCCGCCTGTGAAATCTTAGCTACATCTCTGTACATCCACTGCATAATGTTTTGATATCAGGATAGCATTGTTCCAATAATTATTGGTTGCCTGCAAGCAAGCTCTCTAGGGAAGGGAGGGGACCCCTCTCTTCCCCTAACCCACCCTCCCCTAGAGAGCTTGCTAGCTGGCTAAATAATTGGTCAAGTTATCCACAACTGGGGCTTGTTCATTATCTTGTTTAATCGTTACATTTTGCAAAAATATCAATGATTCAAATTGCCAGAAAGATGACAGAAGAGAGGTAGTATTGTTTTCCAGTACTCACTACCTCCCTTGTGAATGATACATTAACATAATGCTAGGACCAAATACGAAATACCAGTGGTTCTTGTTACCCAACCTACCCTAAAATGCCATGCTTACCCTAAAGCCCTTCATCGTGGAACAACCTTCTTAGCAACATTAGAAACCTAGTATGTACCTTATCATCATTACAAAACCCACTCGAAAACGTTTTTATTGGCAAGAAATATTTCTATTCCTAATTCTATATATGTCGATTATAGACTTTTTTAATTTTAGATTTTAGATGTTTTAGATTTGAGATTAGATTTTACTATTATGAATTTAGCATATCCCAATTTCCTGTACAAAAAGCACACTTAAACATAATATTAATTTGATATGAAATTTGCACTGTATACATTTTTTAATTATTATAAACTATTACCTGTAAGTTTTATTTTGGAGATATCTTGAACTTTCCTGGAAATGTAGCTAAACTTTCTAAATGTAGCTAAATTGTAAGTCAAGCTCTACAAAAAAAAATCTCAGATAAGGATTGTTTAAGACTATAGACCTATGCCAGTGGCCCTAATTAGTTCACATGTGATGAGCTAAATACATTGACATTTAAGGTGTTAGTATCCAGTATAATTTATGTAGATTTGCTAAATAAACTGCACACAAAAAAAATTCAAAAATAAAAAGTTTGCACCTGTCTACCTGTCCTATTCAAAACATTTTCCCTCATCGTAACCAGAGCCACATATAGTTTCTTTTTTTGGCCTAGTTAAAATATTGTCAAATATACCTTTTATTTGCCTTGTGTAAAAGTTATTGCATCAGAGTATATTATCTAGACTTAATACTGTCAGTTTTAAATCAAGTTTACTGTTACGGTAGGCATAGTTACTGGTATTCAATTTATTAATTTTAATTTAAGCTACCAAATGGGTGGGTACACTTAGCAGTCCAACTACATGTACAGTTGATTTTATGTTATGTGACGTGACACAACTTGTAACTACAGTTGCACTTCAGTTATCTTGCGTAGACAAATCACAGTCACACTTATTTGAGCGCAAAATTGAGACAGTTCAAGGGAGTCAATTCAAGGGAGACCTTTCTCACATGAAGAATGTCGATCTAAATTCTGATGTTAATGATTTGAAAATGCCAGAAATGAAAAGAGCAATTATTGAAAGTTGATAAGCAGTGAAAATTTGAGGACTCTATCTAAAAAAATGTCAAGACTGACGAAGTTTTTAAAAACAAAATTATTTACAGATAATGTATGGCGAATTTGACCTCACCATTTTTTTAGATAGAATCCTCAAATTTTTGCTGCTTACCAACTTTCAATTGCTCTTTCCATTTTTGGCATTTTCAAAGCACTAACATCAGTATTTAGATCAACATTCTTCATGTGAGAAGGGTCTATGGGGCTTTCTAATAATATTGTAAGGTTAAATACATAGTTACAACCCAACAGGTAAAACAAATCCCAACTTTTCCTGATCCAGTTCAGGCCTCCTTTGTCCTCATTCTTTACTTTGCCAAGTGTGTAAGCAAGGGTTTTTCGCAAGGGGACATGCAAGTAGGGGCCCTAATGCCAATGCTTCTCAGAAAAAATGAATAAACTCTAGTTACCGGTACATAAAATTGCATTTTGCTGACCTTCCAGGTGGACTGTTTTGGCATGTGGACAGGGGGGAACGTGGTGCGTACACACCCTTTGCATCCCCTTGCATATTAAATTAATTGTTATTTTTTTATGATAAGAAAATTGAGCGAGGGATATCAATATAGGCTGTTTTATTTGAGCTATATAAATATATAGATATACATACCATAATAATTATAGTAATGGCAGTTTGCATCTAAACTATTTCAATTTATTAATATTTTATTATTTAAAATGAATTCGTTCAAATTTTAAAGAATGAAATTTATATAAAGTATTATGGTCTAGAGTACCTAAATTATATATGCAGATATATAATATAAACTGTAGAATTTAAAATCAACAATTTATTTATATGCATGGTGTGAATTCTAATATATCAACACCGTCATTACTCATATATTTCTAAATCCATGTGCATTGTCATTAATATTTTAAAACACCCTAATTTGAATACTATATAAGGACTATATATTATACAATAATTATAAACATCCTGGCTAGCTCAATATGGTATATTGCATTTTATAAATACTGGAAATATAACATCAGTCATTTCTGAATTTCATTTCCTCAATCGTTCAACCTTTGACATAAAATTTTTCACCTTCTCAAAATTTACAGGTTTTGTCCAGTGACCCTCGTCCTTAAAGTGCGATCCAATAATCAACGCACTTGCATTTATAAACTGTTCCATGTTACTGTAATCCACTCCAGAGCCAACCAGAACTGGAATATGAATTGATTCTTTTAACATCTGCATTTCCTTGATACTTGCTGGAGAGCCAGTCTCTGATCCTGTTAAGATTATTCCATCAGATAGGAAAAATTCTGCAGCTTTTGCCATACTGATCACATCAACGTCAGATGTTAAACTGTGTGAACTGCGGGAAAAATATATTAAAGACATTAAAGATATGGTGTATTAACCCCACACAAGTTACTTAAATTGTTCAGTCGTCATCTTCTCAACATATTAGAGGATAATAACAAGTTAATAATAATAATAATAATAATATATTTAAGTAAGTTATAGCAGGCTCATTATACAAGTCTCAATCCTCTAATTTAAAGGGATCACAGGTGAAAGGGATATAGTTCGAGAGTCTGAAAACCGACTTCTTTTGATTTAAAACAGTAAAGGCTTTGTGCAGTGAGTCGTCAAAATCACACTTTTTCAATTTGAAAGCTATCATTTTGTGTGTGGCTGCTAAGCAGATAGAAATGATTTATTTCAGTTTACATGATATTTGTTTCTTAACTGGTTAATTCTAGTAGTATTTATGCCTGTAGGCAGTAAGGAGCAACCAGCTTTAATAGTAATGATAATAATAATAATAATAATAATAATGATAAGAAGAAGAAGAAGAAGAAAAAGAAAGTTTAGAAACTTGAAAAATAAATTTGCCATATAAAGCTTTAACTGCATATATTATTTTCAGATTATTTAACTTGTAAATGGGTAACAGGTGACAGTACTGTAAGTTCCCTAGCTTGGTATCTTAATTACTTTGTTTAATCACCCACATAATGCTCTGACATAAGCTTCAGATGCTCGTTATCAAGCACATCTGCTATGGGAGAGGTGACAGACCATAACACCTGCATTACCCTACTCTTATATTGACAAGTGCATTTGGAATGTAGAGAGATGATCTAGACTAGATCTAGGCTCTCAAACCCTTAGCATGTGTATGACAAATATTTTTCAAAATTCTATCATTAGGTGTTCATGAGCCCAAATTACACACCTTAGTTACTTTCCTAAGCCTAAATTCAATAGCCTATTTATGAAAAAAATCCCTTATGACAAGAAGGAACTCTGAAACGTACACATTAATAGACAACACTCTGTTATAAGAAACACATGCTAATGCTTTTTTCTCTGTTCATGATGTGAAGTAAAAAATACACCCTGTTACGGCAACTGTGAATCTGTAGTTCTGTATTTATTTATTTATTTATTCTGCTTCCACTACATTAAACTATATCACTACATGTATTAAGGGGAAAAAATATAGAACTACATGACTAAGTTAAAAACATATTCCATTTATGAATGAGAAAACTGGTTCATAATTATTATATATTATATGATTTGAACTATATTTATTTATTATTACAATAGAAAATATATAATTTTATAAATATTATCTAATGCTACAATTAACTTATCTAAATTTATAATTTAAATGAGAATTTTTAATAGCAATGTTTATTATGATTAGTAAATACAACATTCAATGTACACTCACATATTTTTACCCTTTCCATCACATTTTCCTGTTTTAGGTGATTCTTGTTTTGCATGTAGTCGATAGTGAGTATGCATCTCTCTGGAGTGGTTAATTATAATACATGTCAAACAGATTAACAGTTAATCCTAATTCTGATCAGTGCTTTTATTGTAAGTTTACATGTAACTGTTCCGCTTATGATCATATAATTATTATAAAACAACTAAATGTAGTTTTATAATTATTATTTTAACATTACTGACAGAAATTTTAGATATTTTCTCAGTACTGTAAAACTGGTCAAATGTTTGAAATTGAACTTGGCACATTCAAGTAAACATTTTTATCAATTAGAACTTTACTGCCAGGATAGTGGCTGATGGTTGAATCCAATTAATTCTATTTTTCTTTTATAATTATTATTTGAACATTACTGACAGAAATTTTAGATATTTTCTCAGTACTACAAAACTGGTCAAATGTTTGAAATTGAACTTGGCACATTCAAGTAAACATTTTTATCAATTAGAACTTTACTGTCAGGATAGTGGCTGATGGTTGAATCCAATTACTTCTATTTTTCTCTCTTTACATCAACATCAAAGATGCAATTATTAGAGACTATTATTGATTATTACAAATGCATTAGAGGCATAATTTAATAGAGACACTGCTCATCGTATGATTGCTGATATTAACACTTTCTCATTCACCATCAGGAGTTCATTGTGCCTGACCTTTCTCACCATAATTAATAAGACACATAACGAACTAGTGCAACTGCATGAAAATGGCCATCACAATAAATACTATCCTGGTCAACACATAACTTACATTACAGGCTAGTGCATTGCGCAGCCAACTTTAGTAGCAATAGTTATGAATTTAGAGAAACTAACAAGTGGTCGAAGCAAATTATATCTGTTATCTTTGGCAAGGGGTGGGTGGGAGGGAAGGTCACAAAATGGTACAGCAACAAAATTTGACTTGCGGTCGAACCATGTGACCTTACCCCCCATGGCTCAACCCCAGCTCCCTCTGGCATATGAGAAAAACTGATATTTTCTGCCTAATTAGCCAGCGGAAAGTAACACATCCCTTAGCTTGGACTACATACATGTACCTGTGGTGGAATATTTGATCCAATGTTTTGAGTGCCCTGCTGTTCAAGATTGGTTTCAGTAGGTTGACAATAATTATAATCAACTAAACAGCGCACCAATCATCACATTACTGTTCTCACTAACCTGTGTTTCTTCTTGATATCACAGAAGATGAGCACGTCCTCGGCACCAATTTCTTTGCGATATCTCAGTAATTCTCCAGCATCAGAGTTCATGATCCCTTCATCAGCAACATGAGAAAATACAAATCCTTCTGCTCGGATAAACTCTAATCCGGCTGCCTTGGCCACCGCCAGTGCATCTTTGTTAGCTCCAGCCAAAATCTGGATTCCACATGGCAAGTTTTTTACTTCTCTTTTCACTTCGTTGGCCACAACACTCATCGCTGCTGTGATCTCAGGACCAACACGACGATTAAGATATGGAAGATCATGCATGTTCTCAACCATGATACCATCCTAGGAATAATAAATATCATAATAAAAAATAACATGAATAATAAAGTGACCTCTATCTGAAGACAAGCAAAGAGTGATTGTTGATAAATTTCTCAATTCCCCAATAAGTTATTCCTCTTTTCTAGATAATAATAATAATAATTAAATATTTATAGTGCATATTTCATCTGCATATGTCTATATGCGCTCTAATATTTGAGGTGGTCAAGTTCAAATGGCTCTGTTTTCAGTTGGAAACACAGCATGTACCTCGTTTTTAAATTCGAAATTAAGTATTAAGTACAAACTTAAAACTAGTACAGGGATGTAAATTGAAGCCGGTAGCTGGCAAAAATAGCTAGCTGGAGCCATGATTTTACCGGCTGAGAAAAACATGTATGCCACCGGACCCCACCAGAAGCTCGCGCCTTTGGCACTCAATGACCCACCCATAGCAGTCAAATTTTCACCTGTTTGAATCTTAGCTGCATCTCTGCTAGTATAAATTATATAGAATTATATCTCAAACTTAGGATCATTTTGTGAGTTTTAACTGCCAGTTAGATTTTGCTATCTGAACACAAGATAACACTAGATGAGGCAATTGCCTCATCATAGAAACTATTATTTTGGATTAATTCAATAGTTATAATGCAAGAAACACACATGTATGGGAATATACCCCTAATTTTAAATCAGAGCCTGTAATTTTATTTTCAGACCAGCTAAACTTTCACTTGGGCCTGATACCAATTGTTTTACTTCTTACTGTCACTCGCTAGGGTTTATAACTTTCATGGCTCTCTTTCTAGTTTTAATGCGGAATCACAAAATGACCAACTCTAGTACTGGGATGGCAATTTTGAGAACATTTGGCTCTTTTGGACCCTTGAAATTAAATGTTCTCTAAAAATGGAGCAAAATTAAGCCAAAATAGGACAATTCTGATATCCTTAGACCAAAAACTGTAGTCAATATTTTCCTCCCTCCCATCCCCCCTGGCTTCTTCACTCCCTCACTCCCTCTCCCCTAAGGTTTGCAACTTACAACTCCTGCCTTTTTGTAGATCCGTGCCTCTCCACAAGCTTTATCTATGATGTCAGCCATTGTAAAGCGATTCCGTGGAGTACCTTTAGAGAAATTAACAAAACAGCGTGATCAGTGTAGAATTGAACAGAAACAAAATATAGGAAGTGCTAAAACAAAAAGCAATACAAACAATGTAAGCCACAAAACACATCTGATATAAACTATTGAAATTTCTTCAATCACTATTTTGAAAATTGTTTTCAATATTTTGCTTAATAATAGTGCAAAAATATTTTGAAGATATTACAAGTACTCACTTGTATAATTACTAAACAAGTGTTTGGATTTCACACACAAAAAATTAATTTCATATAGTTTTAATATTTTTTGTTTTTAATAAGAATTTGAAAAGTTAACTACACCACTCGAATTATAAAAAATCCTGATACTTATTTTCTGACTTTAATAGTAGGACTCCTAGGCCCGGTTGTTCAAAGAGTGGATAGCGCCATCCAGCAGATAAATTTATCCTAATCCAGCACATAAAGTAGGCTAAACATTTAACACTTATCCGCTGGATAAGGATTTATCCGCTGAATAGCGCTATCCACTCTTTGAACAACTGGGCCCATGAGTCATACTGTTACTGACAATAATTATATATATTATAAATATCAGGATTGTTTTTTAATTCAAGTGGTGTGGTTTACCTTTTGTATTCTCAATAATATTTTTTTAACTAAACACTTTTAAATAACTCAATAAACAATTATTCTGAAATCCAAACATTTGTTTAGTAATTACAACATCACATTTTTAGATTTTGTATTACTTTTTAGAGATTTGAGTACTTCTACTACTCAACAAAGTTTCTACTCAAAATCTTCACCTTGAAGAAGTGAACGCGTTAAAATAAATTCTCGCAAAACCAATTTCGAATTTGCTTAATTATTGCTTGTCGTGTGCGAAACAACTTTACTGATCAAACGTAGAAATGAACGATCCCTTTTTTCAGTCGCATTTACAAATGAATTAATAAATTATCGGAAATCGGTCTCAGATAATATCAAAATATGCGTCATGTAAGTCAAAACACTGGTCATAAATGTGGTTGGTACAGACAGATCTCAGCAAAGCAAGGAAATAAAACCATAATACAACAATTCGAGATCTCTAATTTACCTGGTAATGCTTCTACGTGGATCATGCCTATTATAACTGCTGAACGGCGACCAAACAGTCCTTGGAACTTACTCAATGCACCGACTGCCGCCATTTTGGAAGTTGTGGTTATGTCAAGCCTCGACTGCATGAATATCTAGTGCCAGTCCCATCAGCTCACTCTCCATCAAGTTGGCCAAAGCGAAAATTCAGAAGATTCAATTCGCGTCGGTTAGGGTTAGAATTAGGGTTAGGGTCAAGGTTAGCTAACCCTAGCCCTAACCCAAACGCTAACCCTAATCCTAATCCTAATCCGACGGAAACTGAATCTTCGGAATTCTTCGAACAGACCCTTAGCGTTGGCCAAGTAGTGCTTAATATGTACCAGCACAGGCAGCCCAAGCTGGTAGATAGTAATGTACTTCAGTAGTTACAGATTTATAAGACTTTATATAGAAAAAACATTGGCTTCGTGAAATCGCACAAATAAACTTGCCTTACCTCATTTGT
>JANUFV010118342.1:0-15797 GCA_024757865.1 Epizoanthus scotinus | reverse complement strand
AACCAGTGAATAGCCATAGACATAAAAATACATTTTTGCTGTTTTAATTCTTATATAGAACTGAGAAAACAGTTTAAGAATGCAAGCTGTCTCTCGCGTGCTATACAAAATTTCATGCATGAGTGGCCGAAGTGAATCTCACTAATTATCTGTATCCTGATTGACCAATCAGAGTGCTCGAAAAGCATTATTCACTGGTTTGGTATATACTAATTATAATTATTATATGTGGTCTACATATTGCAGCTAGGTTTATGTTTGTCTTGTTTAATTTTGAAGTAATTGTCTCACAATAATATACTGCCGCTGGGACTGCTTATAAACTCCCTGGACAGTTCTTTAAAGTAGATTGTAATAAATATATGGTAACATGGCACAATGAAAGTCTTACCAAATATCCACTGACTGTTTCTCAGCTGTGCTCCCCTCAGTAGCACCTGGTCTGCACCGAGTGGAACTTGCCTAGCAACAAAGCAAAAGAACTTACTCAACAGCAGGTACTCACACCAACTCAGTCTGTATACATACAACTGTACATTTACATAAGGCGGCATTGTACTTTACAGTATCAACATAGAAGTTTTGGACCTCATTTTTCCTAAGGTATGAGGTGTATTTAATTTTCAACAAGGTATACATAATAATTGTGATTTTTGCAGTTTTTGTTTGGTTGACCTGCTTATGTTATTACTTGTTCATTTTTTTCCTCCTTTTCCTTTTTTGTTTAGTGTATTACAAGGGCTCCCACCAGTGACTCACTCCATATGATACATGTTCAAATCATTTAGGTGTTTTTTGGTTTACATACGGTATTCTAATTACATAAAAATGGCGAGCAAATATGGAAATGAATAAAAGTATATAAATATTATACATCATAATATGAATCTGAGCATGTCAGTTATAAGTGAATCTGAGATATTTTGTAATAGTCATGAAAAAATATATCTCAAAGTTTTCTTTACATGATTTTACATTTTATAACAGAATTAAAACGAAAAGCCAGGTCTTAGTAACATGCCAAGGTTTATTCCTGTCTTATTCCACAAACTATAACCTTCGTGAACGAAGGGTAGGCTGTATCGGTAAATATTAGTTCAGAATCACTCTGCACAACTTTTGCGATGGGATTTATGATATATAAGGCTTATTATAACAGTGCATACATGTATGTCGTTATTGTCTTCTGCTACACAAAAAAGCCATGTAACAATGGAAACAAATCATGAGATGAGATAGAGCATGAACAAACTTACTTCTTCCCAGTCAGAGTTATGTTTCCTACAAAGTCATACAGACGATTGTTGGGTCCTTCACATTCAACACGCCCCTAACGAAGACAACAAAAATCAACTACATGTATATATACGAACTGCTGAGTTCCAACTGACTACTGAGGTAATATAATTTATTCAGTTCCAGTGGCCTGCATATCACACTGGTGTTTGTATAATTAGAATGAGGCAATCAAAGGGGAGTTGTTGATGTCACTCTATTGCTACATTCACAATATGGATGGTGCCTAAGAAATGAAGAAAATTGTCACAATTTTCTTCATTTCTGAGGCAACATCTATATAGTTGTGACCAAGCTTTGCTGTCGATTTTTCTCAATTTTTCTCAATAATCTCCTGTCACTTGTTGTTGATTTCCTAGGCATTTTCACAGCCCCTTGGAGGGGTTCTAAACTTGCATGCATAAAACGGCAAACTGCTCACATCTCTAGATGTATCAAATACATGATTGTACTAACCTGCATGCATCTTATGTCTAACAGTGAAGTCTTTGTAGCTGTTAGTGGTAATCCCTGTTTGAGAACAATGCGCAAATTATACAATGATAATTACGAGACTAATATTAATGCAAAATGATGGTCAAGATTTGATATAAATAAAGCACAAGTGCAATAATGGTAGATATATCATGATAATAATAATTAAAATAAATTAATTAAAAGTAGATCTCATAATTATAAACCCCACAGGTAATACATTAACTCCCAAATTAACCATTAAACACTAACTTAAAATATTAGTGTCACACACACATGTGTAACACAACTATACTGCTATATTATATTAGTTTAAAAACACATAATTATTAACTGTATTTCTTCTATTAAGCCCCAACCTCTAATAAGCCCCCCCTAATAAGCCCCCTTTAATAAGCCCCCTCTAATAAGCCCCCCTATAATAAGATCCCCCTTAGTAATAAACCTCCCTCTAATAAGACCCCAGTTTGAGGCACCAGAATTGTAAACCAGCCTTAATTTAAACCCTGAGATAAATTTGTCTTCATTAAAAGGCAGATGTGTTTTCACTATGAATTAAAATACTTTGTTTACTTTGTAACCAAAAGCTGTTTAGTTCTACAACATTTTATACATTAGTCACTATATTTATTATAATTTGAAATTGCTGTCAAACATAGAGGTATTTTTCTTCCAGTCTAGGAGCACTGAAAATAAATAACCCCCATGAGGGGGAGAGGGGGGGGGGTTAATTAATAATAGACGACAACAGGATACATGTACATGTACATGGGTCCACACAATATTCTACCTGACCCATGATGGTTCTCCCAAAGCATCCCAGATCTAGAGTGATGAAGCACCATCCTATTCTATGAAGTTTTAACTTTTAAATGGAAGTTCTTATATTACTACTGTTATGCAAATTATCGCCCCTTTAATACTTCTTTCCTAGGGAGAACATTGTTTACCTGTCTAATCTTTAAATTGGTCTCCCCATCAAGGTTGGCCGTCTCTACATAGCACATCCCCATTGGCTCACTGGACAGGGTAGAAAATTATATTTCATTTAAATTTACTATAACAGTACTTAGTTATAATTAAAAGCTATTAACCAGAAACAACACATGACAGGTTTAGTGGCAGTGATAAACATGTGGTACAGTCTGTACTACAACACAGTGCAGTCACTCAGAGTTACACGTGTGCAAGCTAGTGTTTATATATTATTAAACACTAAAATACCCCAAAATGCATAGTCATTAGTCTAGCAAGAACAGTCTTAGAAGAGTAGAATCATCCTCTCCACCATCCAAAGGCAATCATGATGAATGCTATAATTATATCTTGTCTTTTTATACCTTTGATTAGACACTGTTACCATCAGCTAAAACACAAAAGCTAACCGAGACCGTCGTGAAAATAAAATGGAAGGAGATTGGGTAACTTACAAGTAATCATAATTTTTAAAACCCACAGTTTTAAAAAAAGATACATAATTATATTATTACCAAATATAGTATACAGCTAGAATTTGAAAGACTACGACTTGATTGTTACAATTTTGTATGCTAATGTTTTAAAGGGATCCTCTAGTGAAAAAAAGTTCACAGGTGAAAGGGAGATAGTTCGAGAGTCTGAAAACCGACTTGTTTTTATTTAAAACAGTAAGGGCTTTGTTCAGCGAGTCGTCAAAATCACACTTTTTCAATTTGAAAGCCGCCATTTTGTGTACGGTTGCTAAGCTGAGAGAGACACTAGAAGTCTCTCCCACCATTATTTTTTGTTTGGAAATCCTTGAAAATGGCGTATTGTGCAGCAATCGACTGCTGATCCCATTAAAAAACACAATCAAGAAGCTGTAACTTTTCATAAACTTCCTCCTGAAAACTGTTCAAGAATTTGAAAGAAGTGGGTTGATGCTTTAAATCGGGACTTCTGTTTGTTGAGAATTAAAATGATACAATACTAATCTGATTTATATTATTATGAACTAAGTGGGTTCAAAAAATGGTTGTCATAAACCAGTTTTAAACTCAAATAATCATCTGGCTTCAGCATTTAATGCATATACTCTGTAAAAAGACAACAAATAAATTATGCAAGTTAATTAACAGCAGTATTAATAATAAAAAAAATAATTACAACATGAATAATGATCATTATCTTAAATAGTACATATATTTAGAACTAATTTGAAGTTTTAGAAAATAACAAAGTCTATAATGGTACATGTATGTACATAATTATCAGTTAATTAAAGTCAAACGTTAAGTTTACTAACCTTGAAGAAAGTAGAATTAAATCAGCAGGAAAGAATTGACCATTAACTACTTTAACTATATCTCCAACTTGAACCTACAACCAAAAGTAAATAATAATTAAATATTATAAAGTAAGTAACATATTAAATGTATCACCAATTTAAGGACATCAAGTATTTCAATTACTAACAGTCAGTATATTAACAAATTTGATAAGTCAACTTACATCTGTCCATATAATTGATTGAAGAGTATTATCCCTAAGAACTAAGAAAAGAAAACATTGATGAGTGGTGGGAAGCAGGAAAGCAAAAGGGACAGAAAGTGGGCAGGACTTTGCCACTGAACTTGTCCTAACTGACATGAAAACTTTCAAGTTTTCAGACACTCAACACCTGTTTGATTCCCAACAAATCACATTCAAATAATTCTTGGATATGCCTGTAGGCCCAGCAGTAGAACTTATAGAATTGATATAAATGTATTGTGTGCACAATGATACAACAAGGGTGAAAGGAGTTAACCATGTGAAATTATGTACTGAGAATAAGTGGAGAAAATGGCTCTTCTTAAAACTTTTGTACATTATGTACATGAGTGAGAAAATATAATTAAAATATACAAATTTCAGTTAATGATAAATTTGTTAAATCACATTTACCTTTAACTCTGCGATTATTCACTTGTCCATCTGCTTTATGTCTTTTCTGTTCAAATGTAAAGCAAAAGATTAATAGGTTTCAAATATTATATATTATAAAACACTAACAATGGATCTATGAGGGTTTACTTCATCGAAAAATGCTATCAGTTTCTGATCATCACAAAACATACTTGAGGCAAAATCTAGCCCACCCCCTCCCCTCCCTCACCACATTACAAATATGTTGCTAAAGATATAAACCCATGGGGAGAAGGTACTCACCAGAAAGTGAGTGGGAATGTGCTACTATTTGCCTCAAACCCGTTCCCTGTTTCAGGGCAAAATAAGTTATAATAACTTGCTAAAAACTATTATTACAGACCTGATGCCCAAAGTACGTACATTGTATGTACATGTATGTAGCTGTTAACCAGTATTTCAGAATGGTGACATTCTGACCCCCATTTTCAAAATGTTCTTAGTTTTTTGGGGCCCCCTTCTTGAATTGCTGGATCTGCCCATGACATTTAAACTTTATAAAATACAACCCAAATGTGTATGATGCTGAATGACACCTACATAATCTTCAATAATTTCCTTCAGAGCTGAACAGGAGAGAACAAAGAGAAGAGGAAGAGCAGTTGTGTAACGTCCTGTCGGTGACACACCATCAATTTGCTGCATGGAAACAAGAACAAGAACCCTTTATGTACTGATACACTCCTGTATCATTATACAATTTTATATACTAAACAAGATATAATGTGTTCTCTGATTGGTTGATAGCTGTTTACCATAACTCGATGGAAAACCTGGCTGCATTTATTTTATAAAAGAAACAGAAAACATTTCCTATGTTTTCCATTTAGTTGTGGTAACTCTCATTGAAGTTTGTGAGAATACAAAATACCTGTGGAGCTACAACAACTATTTATTGTTCTTCCAAACTTGCACTCAAGTTAACTACTATAACTCGATGGAAAACAAGGAAATGTTTTCTATTGCTTACATATAAATTAGCATCAATTGAACTCTATATTTTCCAGTTCGCAGGATCTATAGAATGATACAGCATATCTGGAATATAATATGGGAATAAATAACCCCCCTGGATGATACAAAAATTAACTGCTGGCTGGCATGACATGAGAACACATGAACCCCCTGGATGATATACCAATTCACTGCAGGGTGGCATGGGATGAGAACACATGACCACCCTGGATGATAGACCAATTTACTGCACACAGGCCTAGCCTGTTCGAATGGGATATGGGAAGAAATGACCCCCCTTGGATGATATAAAATTTCACTACAGGGTGGCATGGGATGAGAATACATGACCCCCCTGGATGATGCACCAATTTACTGCACACAGGCCAAGCCTTTTTGAATGGGTTATGGAAAGAAATGACTCCCATTGGACGATACAAAAATTCACTGTAGGGTGCATGGCATGCAATGAAACACATGACCCCTGGATGATAGACCAATGGAAGAACACAATCATCACTAGATATTAATTATGAATTAATTATAATCGGCAGCACAGTCTGTAGACATACCTGAAGTAAGGCAATGAACAAGAAGAATACATTGGAATATCTACTAAACTGCTCCAGTAGGAACTTGGGAAGGAACGACAAGAAGTTGTACTTTGCAGTGCTGCAAGCCAAAAAGAAATAGAGTTCACAATGATTTTATAATGAGAACTAAAGTTGTGCGCAATAATTGACACAACGGTAAAATAAATATGTACATGTACACTGTTTGGTGTTGATGTTGTTTGGGCAATCATTATTCATGTTTTATAAAAACAACTCTGACAAAGGGCACAGAACTTAGGTGCCCAAAAATTCAGAAACTTTAAAACTATTTTAAAAATTTTTAAATCTTTTTCGATCAGGTAAAAAATAAAATCCATATCATTTTTATAAAACTGTTTGGTGTTACGGTATATAATATATTAGTTGTACCTAATATTTAGAAATGTACATATAATTTTACAGAGCTCTGAGTAATCTATCTGACCACTGTGTATCTCTATCTATTGAAATTAACAGTCTAGCCATCTGTCTGTCCTAAAATATATATTATTTATTAGAGGTATTTTACCTGATTTTGTTATTACAATATTGTCTAATCTGTAATTTGTTGATGAGAATAAGTCTTTCTGCTTCACTGTGATCCTCTTCATCTTTAAGAGAACCATAGTTATCTGAAACAAGAGACATTGAATAAAATAGTATTAATTGTACTTACACACATTGTGCAACTTAGGTTGTAATATTATATTTTATAAGGCCATTTGAAAAGATTGCCGCTTTATCATCAACAACCTTCCAAAATTCACTAAGGGAGGAACTTAAGGTTATTTTTTTCTTTTTTTGAAGCCAGCAATTTCGGTTCCATACTATATCATTGAGAGAATTTTAGCAGTTAATTTCAAGTGGAAACTATCAAAGTAGGCACAAACTGTAAGGTCACAGTTCCAAGTATGTCTATTTTCAAGACTCTAGCTACACTGTATCTACTGAGTTTTGTGTAACATAAAATTTTATACTTTTAAAAATACAACTCATTACAAGCTAATGGTAATGCCGGTGAAACGCAATGGCGAAAGAAAATACAAATATCTTGTTGTTTATTACGAAATGTAGTTTTTCTTTGTTTCTGTTTGCTCAAAAACTATTTTAGACTTCGGGGTATTTAAGAATCATATATTTACTTTCTTTACAAAATAAAAATGTCACTACGCTAGAGAAAATATGTACATGCGTGCTGTTGATAAACTGGGATATGTTTTTAAGTGGTCTAAATATACATTTAGTATTTACAAGCATTTAATGGTGTTAATAAATAAAATAATCCAATAATTCCAAATAATTCCAAATAATCCATTATTATTACTATTATTAATATTACTATTATTATTATTATTATTATTACTATTATTATCACATCATGGCCAAACAAGAGTACCCCACACTCTGACTTGAAAAGTGTTTGTCATTACTTATAATAATAATTATGTGCAGTACTTTGATATAAAGACTGAATATGTTAAGACACAGTGAGAACTCCTAAATTGATCTGGCAGTGTCACACTTCTGGCTAGACTCTCACCATATGCTGATTAATATCACCTTTAGAAACACATTTCAATTCGAGAAGTGCCAGAGAAATTAATTATTTGCCTCTCATTGTCCATTCACTTATTAAAAAATATAAGATAGTATCATTCAGAAGCCAAGATCTTGCAAAAATATCAATGACAAATTGAAGGATTTGGTATTGTTTATTGCCTCAATTGGTCTTGAAAGACTCTCCCAGAAACCAAATGGCTTACACAATAAATAATATTGCCTATTTTGAATTCCATTAAAATATATTTCATTGGAAAATTAATAATTAATTCTAATCACATATTAAGCATAGGTGGAGACTGAAATACCAATTAATGTGTAAGCTATAGATAATATAAATTGCTAAGTACTGCAACATTAATTTTGTTAATAAGGAGATCTAGAATTATTATTTTATTGTACACGCATGACTATATATATCGATCATACTTCACAATTTATTTTCACTAATAACAATATTGTGGTTTTCATTTGAGAATGCCAATTGCTATATAGACAGTCCATATCCATAATTTAGCTTGGCAGTGTCCAATACTTGATACAGAGAAGACAGCATGTAGAAATATTAAATACTTTATTGCTAACCAAAAAGTATTTTTCAAAGAAGTTATTAAAGTTATCAAAATAAGTTTTTGTGATTGGATGCGATGAAAATGGCAAGTACTATATTAAATACAATTCTAGATATCTAGTGATGGTAAAACGATCATGCCCTATTGTGCTCAGAAAACACTGCTTTGATTCATTGTTAAGGTTGCACTACTACTCATGAAAAGCCACTACACCCAGACAAAGTCTATAACATTATATTTATTAACCAGCCAGTGTACTTTACTGTATGATCCTACCTCACTGTGAAAATGCTGTCAAAATGTTATTATAATTATTGCATGATTGTATAAGTAATATTATTGGGCAAGCCCTATTTTGCCTTTGCTGTTGTTAAGAGCTATAAAGTAATATGTTTTCACTGTTTATATCTTATTCTTGATATAATAGAAAGTTTGTAGACAAAATACAGTATAAAAGAATACATTAATTTTATTTAGCAGTGACCTAAAATATATATTTAAAAGCATAGTTTCTCAGTTAGACCCAGGCTCAATATTTCATTTGAATATCATGGCTAACTAGTGACATAATTACTAATCTTATAAAAACACAAATGAAACATTAACCAACCTTCTATTTCTCTTACAGGTTCCATCATGTGAAGTTACAATTTGTATACTTCTGAATAATAGATGTCAATTTGTATCACATATAAACGAATATGTAGTTAGGTATAGTTGAGAAGACAGAAACCCATTCATCAATGTACAAAGAAGATTTAAATTATGTGTTTGCTTCTCAGAGAAAATGGAGTCTCTGACTCATGATCAGAATAGTATTTACATCAATTATAATAACATTATAAATTGCATATTAGTAATGTTCATTGCTATCATGGTAGCCCCAGGCAAATCAAATTATTTCCCCACTAGCAGGCTTTTAGCCAGGAGCTAGCAGCTATAGTATATAAAACTGTAAATAATTATTGATTGGGCGATGCAGTACAGTCTATCATGGTAGCCCCAGGCAAATTACATTATTTTCCCACTAGAATATATATATTTATATAGCAAGAATTGAAATGCATATTTAGTTACATGTATGTCAATGTCTTGTGAAACAAAAAATAAAAAGCAGCTAAAGTCTATACAATTATTGTAAATATTGATTGGCTGCAGGCTTTTAGCCAGGATTTAAAAAGTGGGCATCCACAAATTTTAATGGGGCCAAAGGCCCCATCTCCTAGTGGGGTCTGGCGGCATGTCCCCCAGAAAATTTTCAAAAAATTAAGCATCTTAGGTGGGTTTTCCGCATCTTTCATCGTGTATTTACTAAAAAATGTATTAAACTCTCAAGCTAGCCAGTCCAAATCATGATGTAAAAAAAAAAAAAATTCTCCAAAAAGTGGGCATCCACAGGACGCCAAGATACCCTCTGGATAAAAGCCTGATTGGCTGATGTGCTATGCAATACATAATTTGTACATATCATTTAAGTCATAATAAATTATCTAGAAATACTGAAACTCTAATAATCACAATACAGCTTACTACTAAAATAATGATATTTGTATATGAGTCATAATTTATGACATCATGCATGACATACATGTATTGATGTGAAAGGAAGATCATAATATAAAACAATAATTAATTTAAACATAGTGGAACAGGAACTGTCATATGACATACAGCAATATCATGTACATGTACACTAACTATTCATTTATCATGGGACAAGTAAATATTATTTTTAAATATATTATAAAGGAAAATTTTAATTAAACTAATATAAATAATTTAGTTACAAGAAATATTATGAAGAGTTACCGGTATATACTAATACATGTGACATTTATTTTTTGTTGACACCGATTGAAAGGAAACCTCTAGATAAGAGAGTTTGAATTTTAAATATTAATCTAACTCCAAATTGTTGTCGAATTTGTTCACATAATTTGGCATTAAATCAAAAAAATATATTGTTTTATCACATAAAAATTACAAATATAATTACTGGTAATATATAATTATATGGTTATGACAGTCTTTACTGGGCATCTTAGATCCCGAGTCCTTTGATCTTGTAACCTGCTTACAAATTAAATATTGTATGATTATATATTTTGTAATGTGAAACTGTTCCATGACTTATGCTTTCATTCTCCTACTAGATTGAAAGTGCTAAGGTACTACAAAATAATATAACTCACAGTTATTGCACTTCAAATTTTCTGTTTTGCAAGAAAATATAGTTTGATTACAATGTACATATTATATGTTACATGTATCATGGGTTCTTGAAATTCAAATGATAATTTTTAAATAAATTTTGAATTTCAGAGGAGAGATCATAAAACAATTATTGCTTAGCACCAAATAAAAATATGTGTGTGGCCTTGCTTGTGAAACTGGGTTAGATTATCATCATTGCAGTATAGAGATTAAAATACCTGGCACGTATCAAAAGTGCCTTCAGCGAGTTTCCATAGCAATTTGGGAAATTTGCTAAAATTATTGACCAATCAGCAAACTCAAGACTAATAATTGTGTTTTAAATTGAAGGCACTTGAAGTACATGTAGAAGCATGCACACTTAACATTGTATGAGAATGTAATTGAACAGTAAAAACTGGGTGGCGATTGGTCAATATGAATATTTCCACTACTGATACAAGACAAATGGGAGTTACAAATACATTTGGTCCATAAGAGCTGCAATATCTATTTACTCTTCATTATTTTGCAAGTTTTCTTGAAATAATTGTATAAAATATAAAAAACATTAGAAGAAAGTAAACAGCTTTGACATAGAATCACATCTTTAGGTTGCATATATCAATCTTGTTACTTCAATGACATATATTCATGTAATAAATTTTATTGTATGTATATTTAAAAATATAATTATATATCTTATCATACATGTATGTACAGTAATGTACAGATTCAAAGCTCTGGCATGAAAGGCCAAAACATATACAATAAATTTTGTAACTATGTTACTTTGTTATTACAACTATTTCAAATCAGGATACGGTAGGTACTGTAGATCTATAGAAAAATACTTCATTTTAAAAAATTACTTGGTAAATGTATGCATTATCTAATATCAATGATAGATCAAGAAGTACTAACTATAATCCAGAAATGTTAATGCAGTATATTGCAATCTATTGTAAGTTTTAAAACACCAGTTGACATTGCTCTTAAACATTTAGGCTCAGCAACCTAAATTTAAAGACTGCAGTTAAATGAAAACATTTGGGATTTTTCCTTTGGCCAAATTGAAATGTATTTCAAACATTTTCATTATGTTTATACTGAGTGTTAAAAAATCGGTGCATTTTAACATTTCTGCAGTAGTGTTAATATAATTATAGACATTAGCCTGACAGGGGTTTCATGAGAAGACAGTTACCGGCAGTTTACCACCGCCTATTCTGTCTTGAACCACCACCTATTCTGACCGTGACATCGAGCTATTGTGGACTTAAAAACTAAATTTTTTAACTGTGTTCATCACAGCCGCCTACTTTCATTTTCCAGCCACCTATTTCAAAACTTATTGAAACCACTGTAGCCATAATTATACACTGTATCATGCTCTTCTACTGTATATATATTTTTTACAAAAATGCAACAATTATTGCAAACTGTGGCATTCTACATGTATGCTTGATAGACATTGCAATTCTCATCTAAGTCATTATTTACATTCATTTGCTTTACAAGTGTCAGTGTAAAAACTGCCGTCAATGGTAAGTTGCAATTAGTATTACGTACATAAACTCACAATTATTAAATAGTTATAAATAATATAACAGTCTATTTAGTTTACAAATCAAAATAATAATTGTTAATATAATAATTACATTAATTGTCAAATGAAATTAGCATATTTATATTTCCATTTCCTGACCCTATAAAAACTAAACAATCATGTTTCCTCTCTCATTATTATATAATGAAAGGAAAGAAGAAAACAGATTGCAAAATTAATATTTTTTTCAAAGGGCAAGATAATGTTTATCATAAACAATCCCAGGTGACAATGTTTCATATGTCAAATTGTGATATTTGATCAAAATTAATAAGTTTGAAACTTGTCATCAACAAAGTTCTGCACATATTATAACACATAAAACGTATCTAGGAGTATTATGATTACTTTATCCCTCGGGTCAAAATTTTAGTCGTGCAGGATGACGTTAGGTTACATCTGATCAGTACTGTATTATCATAAAATGTATTTACTAAAATATTTGGTTGACAAAATATAACCTTTATAAAGTACAGGCTTCTGTGCATAATTACCATTAAAATTTACAGACTTTTACCAAAATATATTAACATAATATACATAATAAATATTTAAGTAAGAAAAAATAGAAATTAAAATGTATAAAATGCCACAAAATAGCAGTTTGGAATACATCCATTAATGACATAATAATTATAATTATGTGAAACGAAATAGTTTACAGATTGTATTCTCTTTTGAGCAAGACTTTCATTTTATCAGTTAAAAATATTTATATCTTTGTAGTTCATAATTACTCCACATTTCCCACAAAAAAATTAAACTAACAAAAAGTAAATAAAATTACTGGCCAAAAAATTGAGTAAGAGAGGATAACACAAAAATAGAACAGAGATTGATCTGAAAAATGGGTTTTCATTTAAAAAAATATCAATCAAAGTCCAAATATTAAACACATAATAATCATTTTTAATGAAATTATAATTATTTGAATCTAAAACCAAGTGACATATCTGCAACTGAAAGTTCATGTGATTTGCTTGTATTTAATTCAAATTCAATTTCTTCATTTCCTACCAAATTTCATTTCATTGTCATAACTAAATTTTTGCCCAAGTTCAATAATTTTGCCTAGCTTTTTTCAAACCAATGTGAATTAGAGTGAACCTGCGAAAATCCTTATCGCCTCAGTTAATCAGCTTCCAAAAATGCATCTCCAATATTTCGGTGTTTCTGATTGAGCAATAGCCTAGTGAAACCTCAATCAAGTAAAATCTATGATCTGTAGGAAATGACTACGAAAATGCACCTGCTATTAATACAAGAAATTGTAAATAGTTTGGCCACAAGACACACCGCTTGCAATAGCTAAGCTTACACTTCTAAACTAAATCAATTGAAGAATTGTTGCACATGATAAAACACGCTACGTCCAATAACTACACTATGCCTTGTAAGGTTTCCAGTCTAAAGAATTAGGGCTACTTCCCGTGAAAATCCAACAGTTACCAAGATTTCCCCTTATAAATTTGTCTGGCTATCAACAGAAATTCGCCGCGTGATTTACCTACATGTCATATTTGAACAAAGACGCTTCCCAGTCCAAATGCGACGTTGCTTGAACACTAAAATTTGGACGAAGTTTCAATCCAGGAATACAACAAATAAAAGAACGATTTTTCTGGCCATAATAAATTTGACAGACCATAAACACACATAATATATTCTTCACTAGCTTGATCTTCATATCTTACCGTTGTTCGAGTCGCTACTGGACTGCTTTTTAGTAAGTTTAAAACCTTCAGCCATTATCGACGAACCCTACTATTGCATAGTGGTGTGAAATGTGGTTGAAGAAATAGAAGCCCTGAAAATCCAGGCTAGGTAAGATTCGCCAAGAACTATAAGCCCTCCATCGAAACTGTATCATAAACAGCTGGAAGAAAATGGAGTGACAGAAGTCGAGCATGCGCACTTGCGCGAGTCTTGTCCCAGCCCATCAAATGGGGCTCAGTCCTTTCATTATCATCGACAAATCCGACTGATGTAGTGAGTCTATAATGACTAGACAACAAGGTTGAAATAGTCTACATGTTACACTTGATATGGAGTATCGAAAATACGAGGTTAAGTAATTTTACAGTTCAATAATATATACAAACCCCTCACAAAAAATTGAAGATAATTTTATTTGAGTATTTCACTTTCAGTCATGCAGTGCCAGTGGTTGCTTTCAGTTTCAGTTTCATTTTGTTTTTTACTTTTGATCTTTATCTGCATCAATTTCAATCTATTATTCCCAGTTGGTAAATATCAAAATATGTTTTAATAATAAAGTACTGAGACAATATATAATTGAGCTTGGAATCACATGCTGTTCATGATGTTATGCATATATAACTACAAATGCTGTACACTTCCGGTTTCAATATTTCATTTGATTTATTCTAAGACTCCGCTCCACAATTGTGAAATAAGCCAAAATACTGTGAACACGCACTTCCCCAAGGGTAGCAATCTGCTACATATTTTAAAACTGCTTGCTGCAAGCCTGGCGATCATGCCACCTTTGATAAATGCATAACCGTTACGCGACTTGGAGCCATTTGGCAAAAATGTGTCAGTGATTGTGAACAGGCACTCAACGTCACTCAACCTCATCCAATAAATAATGTAAGAAACAATTTCATAAAGTACTTATTCAAATACAAATTCTCGGAGCAACTTTACCCCTACTTTTCGTTCATTTCAGTTTTGATAATTTTAGGTCAACAATGATGATGACAACAAACTGTAACTTGACTCATCTCGTGATAATTTACTGCAACGAGCCTGCAACGATATCGATCCAATAGACATAGCACTTGATATTTCACAAGATCCACTGCAACAGTCGATGATTAGATTGTTAGTCAGCCCATTCTAATTTCTATGCTCAAATATGTGTCGTCCATTTGTATTACTAGTAAGTGCTTTTCTATTTCAGTTCTTGCTCACCTCGCTTACCTTCGTTCACACTTCTAGTTCTTATCATCCCGTCCGTAGATCTCCCTTCGCTACTAGTACTGTCGTCACTATGTGCTGCTGTCTGGGGCCATCCTGTGGAAGATGCTAGCTCTTCCTCATAATCATTGCTTGTTGCCATCTTGCATGTGCTACATTTTAGCCCTTTACCGTGCTAAAGTTGGATTCTATGATGATCCAAGATCACACCACTGAACACTCGCGCGTCCGTGTACATATGAGAGATTGGGGCGAATCGTCCCTGCCCGCCCCATTACTTTTGACCCCACTCCGAGCCCGGTTAAAAAGTGATTGTAAGCGGTTATGACTTATGCATATGACCTCCTGAAGACTTTGTAAAAATAGCGCATCTGTGATTGGTTTAATTCGGGTGGCGTGATAAAATCAGACACTAGGACGGTGATTACAAATAAATTTCAGATTTATAACCGATTTACCATTATTTTATATTTTTTCTAGTACTAAGGGGGGATGAGTTATATTTCAATTCCCCACTCTGCATCTATACATACCGTAAATGACCGAGTTAGCGCTGCGGCGCTTATTTCAAACCTGTACTGTACTTGTTTACTCTATTGTTAAACGTTTTCATGCAATTGTACCTCTTTATATTACATACTGAAACCAGGATATGACTTATTTATATGTACTTGAATT
>JANUFV010118341.1:0-24727 GCA_024757865.1 Epizoanthus scotinus | reverse complement strand
TGTCCTTGCTCGTGTCCTTGTCTTTGTTCTTGTCCTTGTCCTTATTCGTGTCCTTGTCCTTGTCCTTGTCTTTGTTCGTGTCCTTGTCCATATTCGTGTCCTTGTCCTTGCTTGTGTCCTTGTCTTTGTTCTTGTCCTTGTCCATATTCGTGTCCTTGTCCTTGCTCGTGTCCTTGTCTTTATTCGTGTCCTTGTCCTTGCTCGTGTCCTTGTCTTTATTCGTGTCCTTGTCCATATTCGTGTCCTTGTCCTTGTCTTTATTCGTGTCCTTGTCCTTGCTCGTGTTCTTGTCTTTCTTCTTGTCCTTGTCCTTGCTCGTGTCCTTGTCCATATTCGTGTCCTTGTCCTTATTCGTGTCCTTGTCTTTATTCGTGTCCTTGTCCTTGCTCGTGTCCTTGTCCTTGCTCGTGTCCTTGTCTTTGTTCGTGTCCTTGTCCATATTCGTGTCCTTGTCCTTGCTCGTGTTCTTGTCTTTGTTCTTGTCCTTGTCCTTGCTCGTGTTCTTGCCCTTGCTCGTGTCCTGGTCCATATTCGTGTCCTTGTCCTTATTCGTGTCCTTGTCCTTATTCGTGTCCTTGTCCTTGCTCGTGTCCTTGTCCATATTCGTGTCTTGTCTTTGCTCATGTCCTTGTCCTTGTCTTTATTCGTGTCCTTGTCCTTGCTCGTGTCCTTGTCTTTGTTCGTGTCCTTGTCCTTATTCGTGTCCTTGTCCTTGCTCGTGTCCTTGTCCTTATTCGTGTCCTTGTCCTTGTCCTTGTCTTTATTCGTGTCCTTGTCCTTATTCGTATCCTTGTCCTTGTTCTTGTCCGTATTCGTGTCCTTGTCCTTGTTCGTGTCCTTGTCCGTATTCGTGTCCTTGTCTTTGCTCGTGTCCTTGTCTTTGTTCTTGTCCTTGTCCGTATTCGTGTCCTTGTTCTGTCTTTAACTTGCTCCTGTCCTCGTTCTTGTTCGTGTTCTTGTTTTTGTCTTTGCTCTTGATCTTGTTGTTATCCTTATCTTTATCCTCCTTGTTCCTGTTATTGTTAGTAAGGAACATTAATTTTGCGCTTTACGCATTTTACAAATACTCAGTAATATGACGAGGAGTCACAATTTCATTAAAATGTTTCATCCTGAACAGAGAGAAGTCTTTATAGAATTGATAATAGCAACATGAGCCGTATCCATTTGATGTTAGAAAATATAGTATTGAAAATATCTTAATGTGCATATTACATCTTTCACCAGTTTATTCAACTGTCTGTTTTTATAATATATTGTCTTCAAGAAAGTATAAAGCATTTAAAATTTTGTTCTCCATGATAAAAATATGATTAATATATGACGATTGACATGTTTTTATGTGACGGCACAATACAAGAAGCGGTGAAGTTTTCTTGCGAACGGCAGCGGTTGGTTAAATTGACCTGAACTTTGCCGCGTGTGCGTCTCGCATTGTCTGCGTGGAGAGGTGTGTGTTGACGATTGATCGCAAAACGTTTACAGGAAGCTTCAACGGCCGCGTCTGACGTTCCCGTTCGTGCTACTGGATTTGTAGTAGTGTGAACAGCAATATAATGCCTATCTGAATATGCTGAATGGGTGTTGATACTGTCGGTATTTGTACAGCCACCACTCCCCTTCAAGTGTAGAGAGGCTGGTCCTAACTGTCCTAACTTAGTGCAGTCGTTCGCCATGCGTCTTAGAAAGAAAAATATGACTTTTAATACATACTACTAATATCTCATTCTACCGAGTTGAGCCGCGAGTCGCGTCCATAGAATAGCCAACTCTCATATCACTAAAATGCACCGGTTTATTCCTCCGTTGAAAATGAAAGCAACATAAAGTCACATTATTTTTGAACACTGATATATTTTCAAATATTTTCATGAAGAAGATAGGTAGAGGCAAAAAGTAAACATGAGTTTATAGCAAACAAAATGATGCGGACAAACAGATGAACTCTCAAATAACTTTGAAAAGAAAAGATTATGAATTTCATATAATACCTAGGATACTGTACAAATACATTGAACAATCTTGAAGAATTCTTCCGTGTTCACAGGGGTCCAATGGTCTTCAGTATATTCTGCGTTTAGCACAACTTGTGAAATAGCGGAAGTATCACTACTTTGTATTGACGTACTTTGAGATACAGATGTTTATCTGTCAGGCAACACAATTTAGCACAGCAACGCTGAAATAACAAATACGTTATTTTAGAATTCTTGAACTCCTAAAGAGGTCTAAATTTTTTGAACAATTGTAGCAATGACGAACATGGATAAATAAAATAGTTTAATTTAACGAGCAGGAAAGTCATATTTTATTAACTTATGTTAACCAAGAGAAACAATCGACGTATCTACGGAGTTATTACGTGCTGTTTTTATTTCACAACAAATCTAGCTCGTTCATAAGCAAATATTTTGTTTTTTGCAGAAAATATTCTGATAATCTCTATTTAGATAATCGTCTAACATAAATCCATATATATTGAAAGTAATTGCAATAAAACAACAAGAAAGCTAAGTAAAATATATATTTTTTAATTTGCAATCTGAAATTTTAATCAGTTTGTGTTCGCAAATAAATACGAACATTACCACATATCATTATCAAAAGGAATGCACTCAGTTGAGTCAAGGTATTCTTATACCACCACTTGTTAGCTAAATCGAATGCCACAGTGTTAAAAATTATTGATGTGTCACATAAAGTAAACGAAAATTTTATAAAGTGTTGTAATTACAAAATTATACTCTATTGAAAAAAAAGTACCGATAAAATGCCGTTTGTACGCCCCCCCCCCCACCCGTCTATAGGCCCATCTATCTGTAAACAAAAAATATTTCGGTTAAAAACCTCCCCCGGATATGAAACCCTCTACTCTTTCTTATATACTTCATTATATAAACGTTTGCAGAACTGCACAACTTCTGAATAGGAAGTTAGGAAAGTATAGCGCAAGTAGAGAGCTGAACAAGTAAACGAAACTATAGTTTGGTAATGTTGGTCTTAAAACAGCTTCAGTTATAAACCCTGCATGATATGAAAGAAGCCCCCCGCCCTCCCTCACATTTATAACCCGGTACCCAAACCATCAAAAGTTCACTGGTAATTGGTAATTGGCCTTCTGCGTGTTCCTCAGTACGCGTTTCGATGTCTGTACATTTTCTGTATTGATGTAAACAAAATATCTGGCAAGATATGCTTGCAGTTCCTGATTTCTTGGACAACAAATGTATCAAGCAAGCAACCTTGTCTTTAGCTATAGGCGTGTCTATAAATTTGTGTTACCCAAGTACATTATGAAGTATACCAAGAGTCAGAATGAAATCTCATTCCTGACTAACCCGACTCGGTCTCATGGCAGTAGGGTGAACCATTGTGATAAGTCTGATAAGGTCGCCATTTCTCCCGGTTGTTTTGAATAGATAACAGTTTGTTAGAGCAAATTTTAACAAAAATCAATGCAATAGACATTTTAAAGACAGATTGCGACAGATAATCTAGTGAGTATTGAAAGGAAAGAAACGGCCGGAAACCTAACAGTTTTAGAGTCTGAATGCTAGGTGACAGCCGAACGGAAGACTGAAGAAAGAATATGACAAAGGAAAGTAAACTACACAAGTCAACAAACAAAGTAAAAAAGAACAAATGCAAACAAATCTTCAAACAGGCACGACACAATTTCTAAGCCATATCTAAACGAAGACAGAGTACAGTGCAATGGTTAAGAGCCAATATGGAGTGTATGGCAAACTAAAGCGACTATAAACAAAGACGGAAAAGAAGGGGAAACCGAAATAAAACAGCGAGGTAGTATATCGAACCTGAACTGGTCGGTGAACATGAAACAATCAGACAAAGGCAAACAAAATCGTGGCAGCAATATTACAGAATTTTTATAAAATCTGTGCTTATGTCAAACTCACTCAAAGATTGGTGAGGAAAGGTAGCAGGAATATATGTTTAAAGCTGTTACCTTCTGTACAAACCACAGGAAAATGACTTAAAAAATTAGAGTGCAAAACGAGTCTAAAAATAGTGCTAACGTTTATTGGGACAATAATGTTTGCAATGAATATTTTACGTCCTGTCGTGTCGCAACTTATCTAAAGTCTTCTTTTGAATCTCTTAACAATAACAACAATATCTATGAAATGCTATCGTTTTCCAATACAGTAGCGTTGTCGCCACAGCTGATAACATTGTAAAAGTAAGCAAACTCGTGTAATTAGAGCAATTTGAACGGCCAGGCCGCGAGGTGTATTCATTGACGTCATGACAACGTCATTTTCACTGAAATCAAAAGAAGCCGCTGTCCAAACTCTATTTCTTTTTGCTCACAATGACTTCTCACGCCTTGCTTGCCAAATTACTTTTCAAAACCTGTCAAATTGCTTTGCAATGATTTCAACAAAGTTTGTTTTAGAAGTAAACACGCTCTCTTTGAGGTTATAATAAATGTTAAAATTACCAACACTGTACAAAGCAACGCCAATATTGGCAATAATTATTGAAAACTCGAAAATGAATACTCTACTTGAGACAGAAAATGTTAGACTCTACAACTGTCACCAAAATGTTTGAAATTAAAACTTTTACAGTTCAGCTCAAACCGATAAGGCTCGAGTTATGGCCTCTAATTGCTCTATAACACATCTTTGATTTTGCAAGAGGCAATTTACATTGCATACTAAAAAGTGAATGTTAAAGAAACAAAAGTACACATGCTTCCTCAGAACACTTTTTCCTGCCGACTGCTTTATTATTACATTTAAACAGATATCTACATCTACATCTACATGTTGCTCTTGTAAGAGCTGTGTAACTCAGTACTAGAAAAACCAAAGTCCTTCATTATTTGTCTACGAGGGACAGTAAACTTGGGCACTGTACGGACCGATTTTGATGCCTTTTTTTGTGTGAATTTTTTGAATTTTGATGACTTGGTATATTTTGGTGTTCAGTTTACCCATGACGAATTGCTGTAATCGTATTACCATATCCATTAAACAGAGACAGTGTTTAAGAAGTCGCTCTTGACCAGCTCTCTCTGTTTATTTTCATTTTGTAATATCTCGTTATGTCAAGTTACGTCTGAGTACTAAACTTTTAGTTAAAAGATCTGAGCCGGTGGTTAAGATTACTAAGACATCTTAAGAATACTCAAATTTCAGTGTAGGATGATAAGTAGCGGAACTTGGTCTGAAACTTTCATATGACGGTAAAAAATGGCTTGGAACGGAACTAAGAGCTTTTAAATCTGCTATCTTTTAAAATACAACGAAATCTAAGCTATCACTGTTTAACTTTTCAACTACTCTGTTCACTGTTCGAGATTTTTAGTGTAACCTTAGATTGATTAAACTTAGCTGACCCACTTACTATCAATTAAACTACAGTTTTATCTCAAATGAACCTAAAATGTTGAAATTCTGTACATAATTATTTAAGAATTTGATTAATTGATCGCTGAAACCTGATCAGTTTCACAGTAACCGTGAGTTTTTCAAACAATTGAAAACTACTTTCCAGCAACACTGATCTCTAAGCCAGACCACTTAAATTCATCTGGAAAAATGTCAATACTGACATGAGTAACAAATTAGCATCAAAATTTTTAAAATGTAGTTACAATTTAAGAGAATATTTTCCTGGGTTATTCTCTCCCTAAGTTTAGGAATATGGAGTTCAGCTTCTTGACCACGTGGCTACTTAAAAAGCTACACAACACAGATTATATTTCGGTTTCAAAACGTCGACCGTTTTGTTGTATGTCTCGGGAAAAATTACCTAGATGATTAGAAGAAATTGGATATTTCACTCCCATGTTAACACAGTCTCTGTTTTTCTATAGTACAGGGAAATAAACTTGCTTCATGCGCACTCGATGGTCCCTCGTGAAAAACATGTGACATTCAAAAGCTGAAAGCACGCTATTTCTGTACTAAGTCACTTGCAACACATTTTTGTTTTTCGTGGATCAATTCGGTGTTAAAATTGACAAGTGGCGCTAAAACTGTGCACGTAAGTCAGCTGTTGGTCACGATATGGGAAGGCTACTTGACGTTTCTTAATCTAGATAATCTGGCACAATAGCTGCGATATTGTAACTTCAGGCGCTGTTTGAAATTCTGGAGATGTTTTGAACCAAAATACGAGCGAAAAGTAAAAGTTTTAGAGTCAAACTTTTTCAAACTTTTGAAGTTGTCGACAAAGCTTTATGCAAATAACTTATTTCTTATAAAGAATCTCCGAATTGTTTGTTAGTCTTTATTGTTTATTTGTTTCATGAAGGTTTCGATCGATCTCCCAGGAAGGTCTTACATAAATTATGTTTTGAGAAATAAAAAATAACAGTGTCCAACTCCAACAAAAACAGATCTGAAAGGCTATGACATCAACGTAGCGAGAGCACGTGAACATGTGATATATCTCAGAAGGATAAAATAATTTGGAATTGAGCCCCGCTACAAATTACAGTTAAACATCTAAATGCTGCTTAAATTAAAGAGGCTTTAGAAATTAACAAGCTGAAATTTGATGCCGTTTTAAAATCTCGTGACTTGAGAACTAGAGGGATAATTGTTGATACCCGTCCCGCTCGTTTGTGATAACACTATCGATTATGTTAGTAAACCCTCAATTTAAACACTACAGAATCACAGCTAAATCACAGCCGTATTGTGCTTAATTTATGCAGTCATTTTAAACAGACACCTAATAAATGTTGCAGGAAGCCCATAAAGTCAGATGTCACTTGTCGACCTCTTGTCTAATTCTACTTCAAAGCGATCAATCGTCCTCTGTAGAGTTGTACCAGCTACTCTACCACTATATTGTTTTGCCAATGACTTGTTTGTTCTTCCGGTAATCTTTTAAAAATAACTAATAACTTTTTAATTTCGGATCAATGTCTCTTTGTTAATCACGTGTGACAAACCACTCCTAGTGTCACACAAATTTAGAATTCAGAATTGAGCTGACATCTTTTCTACCGTTAATAGTACATTCTTTCGGGAGAAAAGTCGTATCTGCCTTCTGCGTCTTGCTGAGCACGTTTTACTCAACACAAATCAACAAGGTAATGCAAAAAGTTGTGAAAGTTTCTCATTGTAGTTTGATGTTGCTCTTTTCTGGTTTCAAACTCTCATAGAAAGCCGTTACTACTCGATTCCAATTGGAAGTTAATTAGAGCGGCAGAGTTCTCCGCTGGACAATTCTTATTAACAGTCCAAATAGTTGATCTATTCAGCTCGTATTGTTTCAAGAGTAATTAGTTATTTTCCGCGAGCGTTGTTTTATGACCTTTCTTTTGTGAGAGTGAACGATTTCGACAGTACGCGGTGGCTGACTATCATTCATTGATCTCTACTTTAAGCTGGCAGTGTTGTTCAGTATTGTGCAGCCCAACGGTGACACCTGGGTTGTACAGGAGATAAAATTATAGCTTTCAGTGGACGGCTTCCCTGTTTGTTTAAACTTGTGTATCATTTAGAGTTTAGTTGACTCATATTCGTCGGCTCTTTGGCTGCATCTGACACAGCTTGTTCTTATCAGCTTCGCATGTGGAGCAACAGAAATGCTTGGGTTGTGTTGAACAGAAAGCAAAGTGTGAATAATTGAACGAAAGCCTAAGCTGACAGCAAATGATGTCTACTCCGCTTCACGGGGATGCTTTAAATTCTAATAATTGTTTCTATTCTCCAGAAGTTATAGCGCTTCTCTTGACTGTTTGAACAAGAAATGGACATAATAGAAATTTAATTTTCACAAATTGAAGGCGGTTTCTTTATAGTAGTGTATCACAAGAGATGACGCTCTCCTTTGTTAAGCACCCAACACCCGAGTGCAGTGATGAACGCAAAACACGCTATTACTGGTCGGAACACAACATTAACAGTAAATATGTTTATACATGAGCATATACGTTTAAAGAGGAACTGTCAGCAAAAAAAATGACTAAAACTTTCATTATCAATACTTTTTGTCCCATAATTAATATTTTTACTACCTCTGCAATCAATAAAGGTGAGAACAGATCACCGAGTTAGTTGGCAGATTGAAGTAGTTTACGGGTTGATTTATAAGAATTAGTTTATGTTCTTCGTATATTGCGTTGAATTTATGAAATTTACCCTACTTTCGAGTTAGAAATATTACCGTTGTTGATATATTTGAGGAAAGGTCATTTTCAGGTGTTACTGAGATTTGAGATTGATCAGGAAAGTTAAACCTGACCGTGTCACTAAATGTTATCCAAGGCTTCTCCAGAGTTATTGGTGAATATTCTATTGAACAGCGGCTTGGTTTTACTACAATAAGTAGAATACGTGTTGCTACCATGAGTGCTTAAAACAAGCAATATATCACGACTTTAAAAAAATTGGAATTCTGGGTTCGTGTGATACGTTTTTCCTCTTTTTAAAAAACATAAAAATGAAAAAAAATATCAGTATAAAACTGAGGGAAGTTGTATTCACAAATCTGCTTCAAGTTGAGATAGCACTGACTATAGCTATCAATGATATATAACATATGTAATTGAATATTTGTAATTCACAGAAAAAGGATGATCAGTTAATATGCGATCCTATATATACATTAATAAAAGTTCGGTTCCATACATTAATCATTCACTTTGTGTTCAGGGTTCGATCCAATTCTCAAATATAACAAATAATGCAAACAGCTAAACTCAGTCACTGTTCTACTTTGATTATTTTGTGGTAGAACTGATCGCATGAAATGAAATGTCCAAACAACTGGAAAAGTTTAGTTTAAGAACAATAAGTACAGTCTAAAATACAGTCCTAAAAATGGTTCTATTCCAACTTCTCATACCGAAAGCATACTGATAAAGGACTCATTTGTCGTTCTATTTCAACTTCTCATACCGAAAGCATACTGATAAAGGACTCATTTGTCGTTTTATTGAAGGTACTAATTCTTAATCTAAGTTTCTTAGAGAAATGTTATTCTAGAATTTTTTTTCTGGGAATTTGTTTTTGAAGGACATATAACGCCGGGACTACTTATTCTTTATGGACAGGATTTGGGCAGAATTCAGAGAAAATGGTTAGGTTGGGTGGGTAACCAAATGTTTTATCTGTTTCAGTGAGGGTTTTATCAAATATGTTTGTGATGGAAAAATGTCTGTTCTTTAGCCCCAACTCCGGCTATAAATATCAAATGGTCCCTAAACATTGCCTAAACATGCATTATAAGTCACTGTGTGAGATTATTACTACTGACTACTGACTGACTTACATTGCTATAATTCTATTCCTCTGCCACTGACTCCAAGTCTCTTTCTAGTGTATCTTCTGGCTGGTTGCTCCTCTGTGTGTTTTCACAGATTGACACGAGTATCAGCGAACACAAGTGTTTAAACCCTCTCAATTAGTTCTAAACATCACCTGCTGGTGAAGGAGCTTCAGCAGGATCAAGCTGGCTCAACGAACTGGTCACAGTGTATTTGATCAAATTAGTTTGTTTGAGTTCGGATAGCTCACACTTCCAATACTAATACGAAGAACAACAGTCTATCCATCAGTTCTTGAGCCTATCTTGGCTACTAAACGACTCAGAGTCGCAGTGAAAGAATTGTTCTCATCCAATCGTTCACGGGAATTCAGGCAAAAAAGCAAGTCTCCGGGAACTACACTGAGTGCTGTTCAGTAGCTATTTGGTGTGACTAGTAGGTGAAGTCTGACTTCACTTGTAAATCGTTAACACAGACCTTTTTAACCGTGAAATTCACCGGCTCGTCTACAAGACTGACGCGGCTCGCCTACGGATATGTATTTCTCGGGGTTCGCAAGGCAAAGACTCAAGCGCATGTTGAATCGAAAAAAACAACGTTTCTTGTCAGTGTTCAAGAAACCGATACAACGCTGGTCTTTGTGTGTATAGGTATATTTCATTGGCTGTAACACAACTTGGATTCTGTCCGGCTCTTACCGACACAGTCGTTAACTATTACATATGTAGCAGACGCCGCGTAGAATCGCCTGACGGACCACTGTTTCATGTAACTCTTATTACACAACACATTCCTTTGCCTTACTACTAGTATGTCAGCAGAAGACGGGGCAGGAGACGGGGCAGAAGACAGAAGATGAGAGGTGAAGTTCAGAGGTGAATCTGTTTAAAAAGAAACCCTTGGTCACAATTTTACATAGAAACTTCCATGGAGCTAGGATGTCAATGAGTAGCTCAAGTCATCTCCGACGACTCAATCAAGACTTCAAGTAAAAGTTTATAAAGTTTTGTAACAATGTTTTCATGCTAGCGTGTGATCTTGACAAAGACTGTGGAAGTGTTCTGTTAAGACATGAGAATGCCCGCTATAGTACAACCATCAAGTTCAACTTACTCCACGTACTTTGAAACACTTTCTTTCATTTACACATTTGCTTCGTTTTGAGAGATCAGACATATATCTCTCGTGCTACCTTCGAAAGTCATTATTCAAACCACTCAGATGTTCTTGTCCTTCAGGGTAACTAAGCTATTATCTATGAATATTTTGCGCCGAATGTTCCTGACAATGGAGCAGAGTTGTTTTAGTATTTTTACTTCCATTCAAGCTTAACTTCAATTTAGAAAGCCTAAAGTTTAAGTACCGCACTTCCTAATGGTCGGAATAAACTACTTTTAAAAGAAACCTTTTTGCGATGTTTATTATGCCTTGCCGACTAAAAACTATAACACATTTTTGTGAAGTGAAAAAGCCTACAATTAGCAAACTATGGTATACTTTCACAAGTCGGGCGGTATCCTTTAGAAGTGTTTCGGAAGGAAAACTAGTTTACCGTGCAAACTTTGGAGACATCAGCTGTGTTCCTTTTTGAATTCTTGTCACTTTGTTAACGTCACTGACCCATCACTTCTAGAGACAGTTCCCTAAATTGCGACTTTTGATTGCCGAGATTTGAAATTTTCTTTTGCTTACATCATTCCCACACAAATGACACGACACTCTGAGTGAATTCACTGAAATTTGATCCGAGATAATTAAAAAATCTTTGTTAACTTTTCACAAGATTAAGAGCTAATTAAGGAGTGACTGTGGTACCCGACCAACATATATTTTACACCTTGTTATAAGATTAGCTAAGGAAAAGAATCAACCAGATTTCTCTCTTTTCAACTCAGGAAAATTCATTACTTTTCCTGCCGCTCATAATTTCATTTCGACCCATAAAAATCAAGTTATAGGACCACACAGAACAAAAGTAAACAGCTTGTCTCTATGCTGGCACGCAAAGACGCCCGGTAAATACTAAATATGCAAATACTTCGGTGTTTTCTAATACATACACGCCAACAATTCTGCAATTGGTTTGGGCATTTCCTTCTGTTGCTGGCTTGGATGAAGTTTAGAAATTAAGTAAGGAAAATGTTCAATGACTTAGTAAGATCGTGCAGTCAGTTCTAAGTCTCGCCTTCCAGTAATGATAGTTATATCGATTGTATACTGTATTGTCCAAGCTAATACATTTACAAAAATGTTAATAAACAGTATCTGAATGAAGGCGACAACGGCAAAGGTTATTAAATAGTCTTTGCAGACGACACAAAGCGACAACGTAAGTTACTGTTGACATTTCCCAGTTCTTTATAATGAATTAATCGATACATGGGTTTTAATAAAGTTTTAACTTCTCCAAATTTTTGCTTTTGTGCACTATATAAACACCAAGAAGTGTAATATGAATAAAATATTCACCAAGTAACTCAAGGTGGCGCGCTCACGAAAAACTGAAAAGTTTGCTATTTTTGCGGGTAAAAATGTTTGCTCTAAGTTTTATTTGCCCACACAGTAAAATTCTTGATGTTTGGAGACATCGATGTTGATTTGGCAAAGCTTTCAAGATTAAAAGTGACACCACTTGAATCTAATACTCGACCAAACTAACATTCCCTGCAAATCAAAACGGCGAAAGGCTAATTACGGCTACATGGCTCTCTATCATTGAGAATTAGTCTGACAATGAAGTACTCCAATGAAATTTAATCAACAAACGCATGTCAAGTTGTTTTGCTTGTGCGCGCCATGCATATTCAGCGTATATTTACCAAATAGTAGCGAATGTGACACAGGGCTAAATGGCTGATAGACACCCTAAGATTACACTTCTAAATACATGCAGGTGGTTCTAAATGAATGTAAAACAGCAGGTTCATTTTCGTTTTTGGTGGTTATCGAGTTATAATATCGTTTTAATATCGTGTGTGCGGCTGTTGTAACGCGTAGAGTCTGTGAAGACCCCCTTCAGTGGATATGAATATAGATGAATAAACTTCCCGGCGAGTAATTAGTTAACGGCGAACAATGTTGAATACATGACGTCGGCTTTCCGCACCACAATTGACGATTCGTCGAGTACTTTTCAAACCAAACAATTGAAAGCGTTAAAATGTAATTAATATAGATATGAGTTTATTTATACTGGTTCTTGAATGTGATTGGCTGCCACTCAAGTGAATCGCAGAGTACGGTTTGTAAAGCGAGCCATTGACGCATGCAATCACAAGAGCGTTGCAAGCCGGGCTTGTTGGACGGCACGGCTTTCACTACTCCTTCTACAATTTGTTGATCAAGGCTTAACGTACTTTAAACTGCAGCGCTACCCACATCAGTCATTATACACAGCTACTGGCAACTCCAAACATACTTCAAACATTTAGAAGAATTTTCCATATTTGCAGACATGGCCGATTCCCCAGCCAATTCACCGGAGCGTCCACCACCAAGTGATTTTAACAATAATATGGAAATCAAGTCTGAGAGGTCAATCGACTCACCCGAAGGTAAATCATTTTTCGCACAACTTTTTTCAAAGTTTCGAAATAAGATTATCGTTTAGGCTGCTCGATAACTAAGTTCTAATTAGGCCAGGATTTCTCAAGGATTAAGTGTTAATCTGGACTGAAACAACAATATGTTTTCTAACTCCTTACAATTGGACGTGCTAAAACGTTACATTCAACACTCGTGCAATGTCTAGATGAGTTCACCGTCATCGCCGTGACCGGCCATCCCGTCCCGCTCATCAATAGCTCGGTTACTTTCTAATCTTTGGCTGTGTTTGTTTGCATTTACATCTACAGGGAGTCCGAACTCGGAGACGGAAGATGCTAAACAAAAACGAAAGCAAAGAAGACAGAGAACGCACTTTACTTCTTATCAGTTGCAGGAACTTGAAGCTATGTTCTCACGAAACCGGTATCCTGATATGGCTATGAGGGAAGAAATAGCCATGTGGACCAACCTTACGGAAGCGCGTGTTAGGGTGAGTTGATTTACTGTAATGGATTTCTGTTGCGTTTTGCTTTGAATAATTGAAGGGTAATGAGTGGTAAGAAAGGAAGTAAAGTGCGCGAACGGCTCGCCGCCTCATTTGTTGTCTTGTTCAAGTACGTTGTGTGTTTATTGAACGGCAATAACATTTCTTTTATGCTATTAACTCATATATCTTCAATTTCCTTCCATTTATATTTAATATGCGTGAAAAAAGCCTGTCACAAGCTGTCTATTTGAGTTCATGCAAGGTTTGACAGCACTTATCATAGATTCTTAAATTATTAAGAACAACTCAGGAATACTGGAGACACCTTGAAACCGAAAGCTACCTCCTTTTTATGAATATTAGCCATCTTGTGAAGCCATACAGAGTGTAACATGTTTCATTGGACAAACAAATGGACAAATATTAAACTCAAATCAACTATCGTTCAGATTTCATCAAAGTGTTTGCTCTTTTTAATGCTTTCACCAAGTCGTACTTCCGTGCAATTATCTTGTTTACAACAGAGCTGGGTAAATCGATCCTAAACACCTGGCATAAATTGTAATGCTAAAAGTAACACTAAAAACAACCTGCATGCAAGTAAAAAAGACAAAATCAAGATCCTTTGCTAAAAAGAAATCTCTGTTTGGAATTAAGTGTGACTCCTTAAGCCCTTTTGTTATTCGATTTCTTCGCAAATCGACAACCAGTATTATACAACTCAAATCTTAACACCTTCGCACACACCACAAACCGAACGAACTGGTGGTGTTAAAGTGAAATCTGACAGGTGAAAATGAGAAAATGCAAAGCTTTGCACAATAAATTACAGAGATTTCCAGCCGTATTAAACAAGCTGACTAAATAAAGATTGTCTGACAATCTGATGCGCATTCACACTGTACTGTTAACAATTCAAGAGACTAATAAGGTTTTGAGAAGGACTTATAGGCGAATCAAACAGAATTCTTGCCAAGCCATTTTTGCGAAATCGTTTTCATGAGAGAAGGAACGAAAGCAAAATAATTCCGCGTATAGTTTGAATGTTTCTTCAAAAATGTTCGATATAAACAGCGTTCGTTTCTGAACAAGGAATAGTCTAAACTGTGACCGCTTGCTTGAATAGTCTTGTAACTAAATGCTGAACGCAAGGCATTAATCTGTCTGATTCTATAACTAATATAGGTTCGAGGGGATAGCTGTTTAACAAGATATTAAACAAGAAGTAATTGTTAAACTAACTTTCTTAAATCGGTTTTGATTCTTTGGATCTTAGTTAATAATGCCGAGGTGACAAAATTTAAGAAGGGTTTCTGATTTCTTTATCTTTTGCCGTAGGTGTGGTTCAAAAACAGACGAGCAAAGTGGAGGAAGAAAGAGAAAAACAGCCCGTGTGCAACTGGACTGGGACCAGAAAAGGCAAATCCGATGATTCCCGGTATGAACGGCTTCTTTGAGAGCAATGCTCCGATGCGTTACGAGACGGGTGAAAGTCCAACAGCTGTCTACTCGAATTACGGATCCAACTACTGGAATAAAAGTGGATCAACTTTAACCTATAACTCTGGCAGCAACTTAGGGTACAACTCGTATGCTCAAATACCGCCTCCGTGCCCAGTAGCGCCGACGATAACAGCTTCTATAAGCCCTCATGCACAGACTATGTGCTTCTCAACACCAAGCACTGAGAGTGCAGGATACCCCAGCGCTGCTAGCGTTCCAAGCATCCCGTCCTACCCCTATCCTCAAAGCTACGGCTATCAAGAACAGAACACAGGCCTGGCAACCGTGTACTTGAAAGGACCTGTGAAATCTTCTAGTATCAATCACCACTCTAACTTCTCACAAGCTAACCCTTACACTTCGTATCCATATGGGATGACTGAAATCCCTATCTAGGACGAAGAGACGTGTTTGGACAGACAGTATTATTACAACGAGAACGAATATAACTTACAAATGTTGTACAAAAACTGCGGAAAACCTGTAAGGTTTGAATGTGTAAGAATCGGTTTCGTTTCTTTCCGATTCGAGGTTTAAAACCTTCCGTGATAGCACTGCCAAAACTTGATGAGGCACGTTGGCGATTATAATATAGATTGAATTCATTGACAGTCTGTCTGTCCTTTTGTTGTGTTATATGAATGTAGAGTTTTAGGTGAAATGTTACACGTAGATTTATTGTACAAAGATTGAAGCACTAAAATTGTGCTTGCAAATATGAGGTTAGGTAAAGCGTATTTCTTTTAAAGTTTGTATTAACGAGTTAAAGTAGAAAATAGAAATATTGCTGGTATAGAAGCAAACGAGACTCCATGTACTGATTAATGTAGTTCGCCTCATATTTATTCAAATTTTACGTATTGTAATAAGATGAATTTGAGAATAATCACAGCAGCAAATTTTACGAGGTTTTGTCTATTTTCAGAGGTTAATTCAGTTAAATCTTCCACCTTATTTAGCTAAGAAGGTTTTTTAGTCAACGTAAGTGTGTGCTAATAATGGTTTTGTCTGCAAGCCGTGTATTTTTCGCATCTTAATCCTGGCGAACATTGGGAAAGTTATTAAAGTAATATCGTTTCATTCTCTCAAGGCGCAATGAAGTGTTGAGAAGCATAAGACATAACTATGTACACACAACACAAAATGTGATCCTAAGATCCTTGTAAACCATCAAGGAAGATAGTGTTTCTTTTATGAGAACGCTTACAAGAATGCATAACATTTGGGATAATGAAGCTGGGATTTTTAACTGGTGGTTCTTGAAATGGACTTTAAGAGGTTGAACTAGATAGAAATGTATTTTGGAGTCTGTCCTTAATAAATGGTTGTTTTGTTCTGAAGTCCTTTGTGTACCATATATCTGTGTGATTTTTCTCTATGTGGATCTCTGCGACAAACAATAGAATTTTCGGATGCTCGCAAAAAAACCCTGGGTGTGTTAAAGGCTAACAAATTCATAGTGTTACCAGAGTGCTTGCTATGTTTTAGTGTACATGCAGTCTTTCAACGATTTCATATGATAAACATTAACGAAACACTAAACGCCTTTGTGGCCTTTACAGAACTTAGCAACAGAGTGCGCGCCATTGTCTTGTCGGTCTGCTGGTTGTACAACCCCTTATTGTTCATTCGTGCCAAAAAATACTTTCGCAATTTCTTCCCATTAACATTTTTTTATATATTAGCAAAACTATAGATAGAAATGAACTCGACGTTGAATTACAAAAGCCCCGCGTTGGTATGGATAGTACAAGTGCAAGCTGACGAGAACTGGCCATTGTTCCGAACGCTTCGATTTCCAAAAGTATTCTTTCAGCACCCAACCGCGAAAACAGCGTACAAGTTTGTGTGTTTTATATGCAAAATCACGGCGGCTAGAACAACGTTCGTGTCGCTGAACTGTCTGAAGATAGCAACCTTTTATTTATCTATTCCCATGAGACTAATAATTATAAATAATTGTCTGAAAGGTTCCTTTACATTTGCAACCTCTCTAATAGTCAGTCAGTTCGATCAACATTAACAACGTAGTATTTTAAAGCTAAAACTATGGTTTTCATTATGTTTAAATTTAGTTTGAGCAGACAGCAAATTAATACCAAGCCGTTCGAGATAAATACGGGTTGTATTTAAATTTTCACTTTTTGCATGCAGACAACAATTTCGTCTGTTTCACAAAGATTGGATATGCATGAAGAAACAAACACAGATGATAAAGTATTTTCTACTAAACATACGTTTTATTGGCAACTTGGTGCACGGTTTGAGTTAGATGACCACAAATTGCTTTCTTGAGAGCTATGTCAAAACAAAACAAAAATTGCAATTGTTACAAATATTAGGCGATAATAACTGAATTTTCGTTGTACTGTATCTATTCTTGTCAACGGAATTCAAGAAATATTGTAGATTTCGTAATAGTTTTACAATTTCTGTAGTTCAACTTCTTTTGTTGTTCATGCTCCGCTTATAAGAAACGTTTTTCAGTTGCGTTTGTCTTTGAGAGCTCTTTATTGCACACTATTCGACTCTGTCATTTTGCAATTAACTAGTTTGTTTTGATTCTATTCATTTATCAGCCAGAGATGTATGAAATTGGTGTAAAACTAAAAAGCTATCAGAGATATTAAAAAAATATGCAAAAATTGAACAAACATTTCTATAGTCTGCCTTTCGTCTGAAAGATTCTCGTTTTCGAGGTCAAATGGAAATCAAAGTTATGTGTATGTCATAACTACAAAAACATGAACACATTTTCATCACATTACTTTCGTGTTCCCATCACAACATCACCACTTTTAGAGCCATTAATTCGCTTCTGGTTACCACCAATGACGAATCATTTGTAAAAAGTCTGTAAATTACAACATGTCAAAATCACTCAAGTGGCAATTTTGTTTATGAGTACTGGAGGAGTAACCTCAACGGTAACAAAGGAAAAGTGCTCGAAATGAAAGTATAAACAAAACAAATCTGACGCCTAGCACGTTCTGTCTAAAGATGAAGAATAGAAGAACAAATGTGAGACTTGAAAACATGACACATGTCAGTACGTTGTATGCTTTGATCTAGATGTTAAAGTGTCCAAAACACACGAATATTGAAAAATCTGAGCTTGCATGTTGGGATCGGTAAATATATCACCGATATTAAAACAAGCGGCTAAAAGGCTTCTACCCCATTCTTTTATTGAAAACAAACTGGGTGGAAATCACGGTTAAATAATTTGCTGCACCGTCTTCTGTTTGGTTCGTATCTCAGTGAGAGCACTGCTGAAAGTAAACGTTACGTCCCTAATTAACTAAACTTAATGATAGCGCGAGTATTAAGCCCAAATCTGCTCGAATGAAATCAATACGGTATGTATTAGTATGAAAATGTTGGGCTGGGTTGAAAACGAAATAGAGAAATACTTTCGCTCTTCATGATGTAAATCCTAAAGACATAAACTGTTGGCTCCTTTGACCAATATTGTGTTGATTTTTAGAGATTTTTCTAAGGCGGGACGGGTGGATTGCATAACCCTTTTCCGCTACTGATGTATTTTCTTATATTTAATTACTCTATTTTTGTCGTTCCGGTTATGGGAGGTAATATTTGAGACAGAAAGACCAACGTCATGATAATCAATCTTAGTGCAAATCCATACTCGAAGCTTAAAATAATTAATTGTGGAAAAATATTGAAATGAAAATGGAGTTTAAGAAACTATTTTGATATTCAAGTTATTATAAAATAAAAAAGCTTGTTGCAGTCCTGGATTATTGACTTATCGTTATTGACACAAGTGAACTCAACTCCGTTCGTAAACATTTCACCTGCTGGCTCTGCTGAACTCACCCTTCGAATATGCTTTACGATTTTTACCAAACGGCAGAAACTATGCAAATTCTAATGCTTTGGCAACCAAAAAAATACGGCATGGAATATCAAGAAATGAAACCATTTTTATGTATTGAAACTCAATGCTAGAAGCCCTTATGCTAGTTATTTTAAACCAAAATAAACTTTGCTAAAAAGTATGATTTTATTAGAAGTATTTTATTTCAATTAGTTTAATGTCTGACAATTTTATTTGGGTTATTGAAAACCAAAGGCGATAATGATCATAAAGAACTCGAACTGATGTGGTAAAAAGATGTGGGTAAAATGTTTAATTACACTTGCTGTGCATGTACAAATCATTTCTATGAGTTTCCATTGCAAATTATCACTGAAAATTCTTTGAAATATGTTGATCTGGCGTCGTGTATAATATGAAAAACATATTTTGTGGCTCTATTTGTTTGATTTTCTTATTTGCAAGCGTGTCTGATTTGAGAACAAATCCAAAAAACGATTTGATTATCGATATTATCAAAATAATCAGACAGTTAAACAGAAATTTCGCCACATGTGTCCAATTACATTTCAAGTAAACAATGTTAAGTATTATGCGTATATGAGCTCAAAATATGAGAGGAAGTTTTCGTCTGGTATAAAATCGCCACTGAACAAAAATTAAGACCAAATATTTGAAATTGTTGGTAAGAGTTGAAGAATGTCGCAAAGGAAACTTCCAAGAGAGTAAACGGTAAAACAAAATTTGCATGTTATGTTGCAGAACAATTTTAAGACAAAAATAAATATTGCTATCAAATAAATCACTCTTCCAACCCAAGCCCACAATATGAAATAGTGGACTTTACAATCATATTATTATTATCGGACTGGTTCGGGACTTAAGCAAGTACACAAAGAAAGGATGAATGAATTGATAAATGCTTACACCATCTGTCCAGAAAGACATATATCTGTACGCAGTTTAAAAAATACTTCATTGTTTCAAAATATGCCCTAAATAGTTTGTCGCAACATTCAAATATAAGTGATTAGCTATTTCTTGTTTTTGTGCTGTAGTATATAAGATTTAGAAAATCTCCTTCGTTATCCTTGTCTCCGCCTTTTATCCGATTCCTATCAGTAGAGTCAGAACGTAGTCAGTTGGAATCAGTAATGGTACCAACAAAATGGGAAACGAAATATTTTTTTCTCCTTTCAATTTATTTATTTGTTGTACTGCCTTTTTGACATCTGCAATAATATGAACATTTTTAACTGGTACTTGAATTCAAACAGTTAGCAATTAACTTTTTACCACTTCTTTTACTACACGACTCTTTGCTTGTCAACTAACAAATCTTTATTATTTATTACATAATATATAACACTTTCTTATGAGCATAAAAGCTTTATTTTCCTGTCTTCTAGCTTTCTTTTGCTTTACAATGCAACACAGCTTTTGACTAATATTTTAGTGCGTTGTCGGTTTCTCTCTCAAATCCCAGCATGTCTACATCAATGTAATGTTCCTTTTCAGTACAGCTGTTTGGTTCATACATATATTACACTAACCATACATCAGATAAAACAAAGAGTTTGGATAATAATCCTATCTACATGTTTCAGATATCCGTGCCAAAGAAGATATGTACACAAATAAATTACTTTTCAGTAACAGGATGGTGTCTAAGTTGAGTTTAACGATCTCTTAAGCACTCACCAGTTTTGTCAGAGAATATCCTGAACGGAGATAAGTACAACACTTAGAAGGAAATTAAGGCTGAAAATGATGCCATTTTTCACTTCAGTTAGCGATAAGGATAGCATTATCAACCAAATTAAAATTCATGGTCTTTTGAGTCCAATTAGAACAAAAGATTGCACCTGTAAGGATTTACTCTTTGTTAAAGGTTTTTGCTGTTCAGGACTTTCTTCCTTTCGGTAAACTCTTAACAAATTGACGGTTTTAGTTGCACGAATGTTCACTAATCAACAAGGCGATGTAATATATATGTTAATTTCTTAATTTAGAAAAACCTTTTCTTGATATGTAGCTCTATGAAGTATTACAAAATCGGCCCTTAATTCCTTTTTACAATGAAGCTTCCCGTACGAAAAGCCAAAGCCCAAGTCCTCCTTTTTATTGCTAATGAAGCTGAAAATCCAGGTTATATCGTTAAATGGAAGTAGATATATCACTAAAAGAAAAAAACCCCAAGATTTACAGGTGTTAATGTCGAAAACTCTAAAGTAAATATAAGATGAAAGTACAAGCTTACTGAGTTAATTGTAGAAACTATTCTTTAGATTGTAATATGTTTTAACACTGTGGTACTTGATGGAAATAAGCTATCACGGGCAGAAATTTCCCTGCAACTGACTCTCTTAGTTACAGGTAACTTCCATAACATTTACACGAGCCTCGTTGTTCTTAATTTTTGACGCAACTGCTTTACCCTAAATTGTTTCTAAGCTATTCTTAGTTTTCAGAGCAACTAAACTACGAAATAAGCTGTTAAAGTATCGAAAACCGAAATAACTAAATCAAAACTGAAATCGGGACCGTGGCGACAGCATTTATGTTCAATTCGAATCTACTTTGCTCGATTGAGTCTAGCTTAGAGGGAAACAATTGTGTTTTGTTTATTTAGTCGTAAATTAGAGTATTTGAGTCATTTGAAAACACAGATACTCGACCTGAGTTTGTTCTTAAATGTTTAGGCAATTGGAGCTTCACTGTTCCAATAAAACAAAACAAAACACAACTAAACGTGTAGTAGTTGTATTATCCACAAAGCCACGAAGAACGCTCAAACTCGTGTATGTTTTTGTCCTTACCTATTTTTTTCATTTGACTGGTTTTCATCTACTCATGTTTTTAAAAGTCTATTTTATAACTGAAGAGCATCTTGTAAAGTTCAAACAAAGCTTATTAAAGTCAAATATATGTTTCCATTAAATTTTCAGAATATATCATCGGGTAATTGTAGTTAACAAGAAAGCGTATAGCTACCTGTACAATTCTTCACTTATATCCTTATTTGTTTTGCAAAACATTTATCTTAGTAATTAGTTTCTGAGAATATTAACTCTAATCCATAAATTTACCATTCTACCAAAACCAATAAATAAAAAACACTTCATCCATGTTTTGTGGTTGCGGCCTGCTGAACAATATGGTTGACAATCTTGTGACGAGGTTGATAAACTAAACTATAATAAACTATTTCTAGTACTGAAACTCGCCAACGGTCCACTGTCTTAAGTTGAATTCACCGACCATTTGTAATTCTGTACTCCGAGTATTGCAAATAGTTAATGTCTTTGCTTAAGTACGTTATCTACGGATCGTTGAAATGAGTATTGTACAGTCTTGTACATATGTGCACTAAACGCAATGAAGACAAGCTATTTTATTATATTTCTTAGATTCGCTATTATATGAGATAAATAAATAGATTTACAGGTGATAAATAAAGTTGTTTCGGAGCACAGTCAAGTCAATCATTTGACTATGTAGAGTGTGAAACTAGAGAAACGTTCAAAGTTGAGTATGCCAGTGAGGCATTCCGCTCTATTGATTTTTATTGTAAGGATCGCTAACGTTTTTCAAATGATAAAATCTATGCCAAACATTCAAAAGACAGGCGCGACGCAATATACTTATATCAGTTCCTAAAACCTACAACGCGGATTCCCAATCCGATTCTTGTTCGCTATGTTATGATATGTCAGGAAGTTTACTTTCACACTCGACTCTATCTCTGTCTTAGTGGTATTCGGACTAGTGATCAACATAATTTAAACATTGAAGAACAGAAATAATATTGTATGTAGCATCTGATCATCTTGGCTGATAAATATACCTTTTGAAAAGCGCATCTAAACTGTACATATTCACCATGTCATTTACTATGCAATGACAATCAAGCGACAGGATCACCAACGTAAAGTTTACTTCAAGTTTCAACACAAAACGAGCATCACAATATTTTACCCGCGCTCAAAATCTGGAGACCGATTGTCCTGTCTCCTGCGCGACATGTTCTCCTGTTGATTGTTGCGCAAGACTGACTAGTTCTTCGACCACTTTTAAATACTAAAGTAACTATTTCTAAAATAGAATGGAAGATATTATACGCAATCATGAGATTATCTTCATAAGTAGAACCTATTTCAAATTTTACATCTGATATTAGCCTACCAGCTATACTTCTTAACAAGTACACCTTTGAAAATATACTACAAGAAGCCATTACGGGAGCAATTCCCCTATAAATTATTACAATGTTTTAAAATTGTAAATAAATACTATTTCAAAGTGCATATCTTATGTACAAATATCTATGCCATCAATGGTACTCAATAGCAAACATGTCACGTCCTACGCCGTTGAACGACACACAACTTTCTAGTATTAGCCGCTTATTTGTACACAGACGATTCTGAAGGAACTGGAAGCCATGTTCGTGCTCTAAATACTTTTGATTCTTAATGTTGAAAATAAAAATGTTATCATCTGAATGCGTACTGATGTATGCCTGATTCTTACAGAATGTCTGTTGAAGAGCTGAATAATTGTAGAAAGTGTTATTACTCCCAGAACATTCTCATCAAAATTCTGGTTTGTACTTTTTTTCATATAACTTTTTAAAACGAAAATTTGGACAAACTGTCAGATGTGTACATATTTATTCATGAGGCTTCTCTTTACTCTAAAAGCACAGTAAGTGTTGAAACAGCTCGTAACGTCTGTCTCAGTAAATATGCATAATGAAATATGTTTGTGTAAGTCGCAAATTACTCCCAGTGCACTGCACGTAACACTTAATATCGCATGGTAGAGTTTTGCGGTGCATGTATATATAATATATTTTACAGAAGTGCGAGAAAGGGCTTATATGAAGCTTACATAATACTCAAATATCACACTTTACTGTTTATATGTTTGGAGCTTAAAGTGTATTACTGACTTAAAAACCTGTTACAAATGTTTCGATTCTGTTATCATGTTTAACATCTTAGACGGATGAAATTTCAAATGCTTAATAATAAAATCTCTGTGACATGCCACGGTGTCAGAAGCTAAATCAGGAAATACATTAGTCTGCGCTTGTGTCCAAAGTAAGATTGGCTTTTAAATAAAGTTTCCTTAAGTGCAGAATGCTGCTTTAATAATTGATTATAGTACTGCAACAAACTATAAACATTACGAATATATATAATTCAGAACAATTATGTGTCTGGCTGACAACATTTCTAATTACTTTAACTTTAGTATCCATTGACGCCAACGACTATAAAAATTATATTTGTCGGTATAAAGGAATTACTTGAGTGAATTCAAATGTACACATTTTAATTTCGTCTCGATGAATTGATTAGAATCTGGCGTTTTCTGACTTCCTACGTATACGTTTTTATTTCGTACTGCTCCACGAGAGGGAAAATAGAGACTACTTATGGTTGAAAATATCGAAATGCAAAGATAATGTATGTTTTTATTCAGAGTGAGTAGAGGAGAATATTGCCAATTTTGGCGCCATCTTATACCGTTTAATCAAAACATAACTAATTCCTTCTTGTATATATTTTATCGAACAAATTTTGTTCTTCAAAACAAATGTTCCCTTTATCAAAACAAATTTCTTAGTTCTTCTAAACAAACATTTCTTATATACATAATTCAATCTTCAAAACAAAATGTAGTAACTACTTCATGTAAGCCGGCACAAAAAATTCCGATAATTGCCTGTAACATGCGCTTTATAGCTCAAGTTCTCCAGCCAGCTTGATTACCTAGTTACTCTGTTAACCAGCTAGCCTGTTAACTTATCACCTATTTACCCTGTTACCCAGCTAGCCTGTTAACTTATCACCTATTTACCCTGTTACCTAGCTAGCCTGTTAACGTATCGCCTATTTACCATGTTACCCAGCTAGCCTGTAAACTTGATTACCTAGTTACTTTGTTACCATGTTACCCAGTTCGTCTATTCCCTTATCACCTATTTACCATGTTACCCAGTTCGTCTGTTCCCTTATCACCTATTTACCATGTTACCCAGTTAGTCTATTTCCTTATCACCTATTTACCATGTTACCCAGTTAGT